>ML382925.1:42162-71767 GCA_005239525.1 Nicotiana knightiana | reverse complement strand
CCCTGCCCCCCGCTCAAAAAAAATTTAGATCTCTCCAATAATGGAAGAAGCCATAGAAGCCCGAGACTAAAACTCTCAAACTTCTCTCATCGTTCTCTAACAAGATTCAAACTTTTCTCGCAAGTTGAAATTCGAACCTAATATTGCAAAAATTGAAATAGTTTTTTTTCGTGATTTTATGAAAAAATTGATCAATTGAGAAATTGATCGTAGTCAAAGAATAATTTGGTGAAAAATATTAGTGCAAAGTTATTAAATATTACTAAGAGTATTGATAAATTTAAACCCATCAATGATAAAGACTGATTATTTGGTTGATTTTACTTTTGGCAGAAGGTATGCTTATGTGATGGTTTATGGCGATAATGAAGGAAGAGATGGTGGTGGAAAAGAAAACAAAAGATAATGGAGAAGAAAATACAAAAAAGTGGCAGTAGCATAGTATAGATATATGGATCAATTTTGCCAGTGGTGATCGTGGTAGTATGGTGACGGTAAAAGTGGCGCTAGTCAGAGGGGTGATAATAGAGAAATAAGAAAGAAAGAAAGAAAAAGAAAAATTGTTATGTTAAAGAAAAGAAGGCCCACAAATTTTTATATATCAAAAAGTAAAAGATACTTCATATTTAATAAAAATTTCTAATAAAAATAAACTTTTAATGTTTATTTTTGTCTCACTATCTTCAAGAGAGTGATTTATACTCTCTGCACAGCATGAACTTTAAAATATATTACATTTCAAATATAGCCAGGGGATTATAGGACCTTCACAAAGATAAATGGTGTTTCTGGAAAAATCATTTTACGCCAAAGATAATTATGTATTATCTCTTTTTATGCTACTTGAGAATAGTAAACATAGTCGACTTTTATCCATAAGTCCAATATCTCGATTAACATATGGTACCATGATACACTTAAGAAATCGTGGGATGAAAGGATTGGTGGCTGGGATGGATGACAAGGCGAGTCGATTATTTTGGTGCAATTACTTCTTCGTAAACTGGTCAGCTGGTAGCGGACCCGACTGGGTTTCTTGAAAAGTGGAACTACCAACGTAAGTACTATCTCGTACCTTCTGTCATTTCGCACTATATTGTTTCCTGTACTTTGTGATTCATTTACGGCTTCTCGTTCACAGCCATGAAACACTCTCCCTCCATTGTCCTGGATATGGAAGATTAGTTGGCTCGTGTTCTGCCTCACGTCGTGGGGATCCGCAACTGGTCTTCCTTTTACAAACGCTATGGTCCGAAACTTCCCCCATAAGTATCCTGTTTATATCGTTTTGGTCGAGCTCCTTAACATTTTATGACTCATCATTGTTCGTATCAGGTCGACGGGCTTCTAAGAAAGAAAAAATGCCCACTCTTGCCTTCCGCCAAAAGGCGGCCACGATTGCAAGGGAGTTCACTTTGGTCGAATCCACGAGAGGCAGAGCTGGGGTTCGACGGATAGAGGGGTCTGTTCCCTCCGATGCGACTGTTCCAGGCGATGTCCCGCCTCAAAAAGTCTTCTTCCTCACCGACAAAACTTGCCATGAAGAGGAACCGTTGCCGAGGAAGAGGCGAAGGATAGAGACGGGCAAAGTCGTAGCCGTGGAAGGGTCGGAATGGACTCTGGTTCTTGGGGCAATATTAGAGGATGTTTCGACCGAGAAGACGGGTGCTACACTCGAGTACATAAGGAGAGAGAGGCCTCTGAGGGCAGAGGAGGCCTATGGCGACATGTAGTTTGCACAGATAGTAGATAGTCGGGGGCGAAGCGGCATGGTGACCCTGGCGTGGGAGAGGTTGACTCGCGTTTTGATATCGATGTCGACGAGGCAAGGGCCTTTACTGAAAGGATAACCCGTGTGGAGATTAGGACGGAGGGTCCTAACTGTCACATAGTTATACCTATGGACTTCAACCTCCTGGTTGATACTGAGCATGTGGTGCCGTCGTTCGCCCCTTTGTGTGTCGAGTCCAAGAACAAGACTCTGTAGACATTGAGGGACGCTGATCTTTCCCTTGGAATATCTGGGATGGCCTTGCGGGTGAGTACTCTAGTTATGTTTTCATATGCTTCATTAATATTACTGTCTTAGCTGACTTCTTCCTTTCTTTATCAGACTCTCATCCTTGATATCGAGCGTGACCGACGAGAGGAGGAGAGGGTGATTCAGTATAGGAGGATGGAGTCCAAGTACAGGGAGTACCGCTCCAAATACCGGAAGGTGGTCAGGAGCGTTGGCGAGGACAGGCAATTCCGAGAACTGCGTGATGAGATTAGGGGGAAGGATGAGGAGCTAAAAGAGAAGGGCGAGGATATACTGAGGGCCATTAGCCGATGTAGCGAGCTGGAAGAGGTGTTGAAATCCAAGGAAGATGAGATTGAAATAGGGAAATGAGTGATGGTTGAGAACTCGGACCTCTAGGCGAGGGTTTCCACTCTGAGGGCTGAGCTGGAAATGGCGGAGGAGGTTAGGATGTCCTCGATAGCAGAGGAAACGGCCTTAGCTGGGACCCTGTGTGTCTGTAGACTTGAGTGGGCTAGCGAAGCAGAGACTTTGGCACTTACAGTGGCAAGACCGGAGGAGCAAGTTGGAGGTCTGGAAGCTGAGCTGCCAAGTTTGAACGAGCAGGTGGTGGTTTTGAGGGATGAGAAGGAGAAGCTGGCCCGTCTATCGGTTCCTCAGGCTTCTGCTGAGGCGAGTGTGCCGCGGGAGCTATATGAGATGTGGGTCCATGTCGAGGCTCAGTTGGACGTGTTCAGGTCGTTGAGGACCGCAGGAAAGGTTTACGATGAGGAACTCACCGACGTTCATGGAAAAGTGCGGGCAGCTCGTGAGGCTATGTTCCCGACTCGCCTAGTGGGGATGATGATGACGATGATGATGCAGTGGATAGGATTGCTTCTGATCCCTGGTATGATGATGAATATGCTGAAGGGGATGATGCGGCTTAGTGTCTGGTAATTAGATTTTTTGGTGCTCTCTTTTTGTTTTTGCTTTTGTAAGGATGTACTCGGGCCCGTTGTAAAAGAAGGCGAGTTTTGTAACTTGATTGGTTCGTAATGTAATGGTTGTCTTTCATTGCATGCTTTGCCTTCTTGCCTTATTATGTTGTGATGTTATTTTTTGTGGGCCGTTCGTTGGCTGGTTTGAGGCCAATCTTTTGCCGTTCGTCAAGTGTAGCTACTTCGGGCGAAGTCGAATATAAAGGATTCGAGTGACGTCGAATGTGACTGATTTGACGTTGGCTGAAGATGATTTGAATGTAAATATTCGAACAAGGTCGAATGTAAATATTCTAGCGAGGACGAAAGTACGTGATTCGAAGTCGAATGTAAATATTTGGGTGAGGTCGAATGTATGTGATTCAAAGTCGAATGTAACTGATTCGAAGTCGAATGTAAATATTCGAGCAAGGTCGAATGTATGTATTCGAGCGAGGTCGAATATATGTGATTCGAAGTCAAATGTAACTGATTCAAAGTCGAATGTAAGTATTCGAGCGAGGTCGAATGTATGTGATTCGAAGTAAAATGTAACTGATTCGAAGTCAAACGTAAATATTCGAGCAAGGTTGAATGTGTGTGGATTAGAGAGGTTTTGGAGTTCTGCGAAGAAAAGCTGCGTGTTGTTTTGTTTATTCACTTCATTGGAGAATGTTACAGGATAATGCTACATACTTTGTTTATTGTATACATTTGAGTTCTCTCTACCTAGTCCCTTCATTGGTCCGGCTGGAGTAGACGATAGGCGGAGCGATGAATAAGTATCTTGAACTTCGAGGCGCCCCATCATCACCTCATTAAAAAACCCCCGGTAAAACACTTATGGGGATAAAACCCGAGTGAGGGAAAAAGAGTACAAATTAGAGGGCGTCTATTTTAGAAGTTGAAGTACTTGAGATGAGCGATGTTCCAGTTGTTTGGCAACAGTTTCTCTTCCATTGTTTCTAATTGGAATGATCCTTTGTTGACTGCTACGGTGATCTTGTACGGTCCGTCCCAGGTTGTTCCTAGTTTTCCCTCCTTCGGGTCTTTGCTCGCCTGTATTTTAGCCTTGAAGACGTAATCGCCGACTTTGAGTGGATGAACTATTGCCTTTTTGTTGTAGTGTCGTTATGCTCTTTGTTTTTGGGCGACCATCCTTATGTATGCCATATCCTGTCGTTCCTCTATGTCATTGAGATCTTGTTTTCTGCTCTCATCATTGCTCGATCTACTTTCGTTGGAGTATCTGAGGCTTGGCTCTTCGACCTCGGCTGGTATGACTGCATCCGTGCCGTAGGCCAAAGAGTATGGAGTTTCTTCTGTGCTTGTTTTTGGCGTAGTGCGATATGCCCATAGCACTTCTGGTAACATTTCTGGCCACAATCCCTTGGCATCCTCTAATTTCTTTTTCATGATGTTCAATATAGTTTTGTTGGATGATTCGGCCTGGCGATTTCCAGCGGGCTGATATGGCATGGAGAGTATGCGCTTGATGTGCCATTTCTCGAAGAACTCGGCGGTCTTTTTCACGGTGAACTGTGGTCCGTTATCGCAACTGATTTCCTTTGGGATGCCGAAGAGACATATTATATTTCTCCATATGAATGTGATGACTTCCTGTTCGCGTATTTTAGCGAAGGCGCCTGCTTCCACCCATTTAGAGAAGTAGTCAGTCAAAACTAAAAGGAAACGTACGTTAACTCGCCTGGCCGAGAGTGGCCCTACTATGTCCATTCCCTACTTGATGAATGGACAGGGTGACATGACTGAGTGGAGATGTTCACCTACTTGGTGTATTATGGAGGCGTACTTTTGGCATTGTTCGTACTTTTTGATGAAGTCTGTGACTTTTTTTTTCATGGTGGGCCAATAGTAGTCGGCTCGTATGAGGCATCTGACGAGTGATCGATTGCCGGTGTGGGCACCGCAATGGACTTCGTTTACTTCTTCGAGTACTCGCTTGGTTTGATTTGGTCCTAGGCATTTTGCCAAAGGGCCGCCGAACATTCTTTTGTACAGGTCGTTATCAATGATGTTGTACCTGGCTGCCTCAAGTTGGTCTAATGACAAGTGGAGTAATGTGAAGACGTTGTCTCTTCCATTTATGTTTTTTTGCCACTGCTAGCTTGGCGAGGCCATCTGCTTCGGTGTTTGGGCTCGAGGTATTTGGTCGAGCTGGCATTCGTCGAACTCTGGCAGTAGTTTGTGGATTTCTGTTTGGTATTTTTGCAGCTTTGGCTCCTTGATCTGATAAGTCCTTGTTACTTAGTTGACCACAAGTTGTGAATCTCATCAGAGGACAACTCATCGGGCTCCATGTTTGAGGGCTAGTTTGAGTCCTGCAATAGCGGCCTCGTACTCGGCCTCGTTGTTAGTCCTATTTGGCCATCGTATTGATTGGCGGATTACTTTGCCCGTCCGGACCTCGAGTACGAGTCCCAGTTCCGATCCTGACGTGTTAGAGGCACTGTCAGTATGTAGGGCCCATAGGTCAGGTTGAAGAGACTCGTTACGAGAGGCTTCCCGTTCGACTTCAGGCATTATCTTGGTGCTAAAGTCGGCAACGAAGTCTGCTAGCACTTGCGACTTTATCGCTGTTTGCGGCTGATACGTGATATTGTGCTCCCTTAGTTTTATATCCCACTTGGCCAATATTCCACATAGTTCGGGCTTATGTAGGATACGTTTAAGGGGAAAGGTCGTAACGACCGACATGGGTAAGGTCTGAGCTTTCGTGAAGCCGTGAACAGTGCCTGGGCCAGCTTCTCGAGGTGCGGATACCTCGTTTCAGCGTCAACCAGAGTCTTACTAATATAATATATTGGTGATTGCATACCTTTGTTTTCATGGACGAGTACTGCACTTACCGCTACTTCTGATACCGCCAAGTATACTAGGATGCGTTCGCTGGTTTCGGCTTTGGCGAGCAGTGGGGGTGAGGACAGATATGCTTTCAATTATCTCAAGGCTTCGATACATTCTGAGTTCCACTGGAGTCCGTTGTCCTTTTTGAGACGTTGAAGAATTTGTGGCATATTTTCGAAGATCATGAGATAAACCTTGACAGTGCGGCTATGCGACCGATGAGCTTTTGTACCTGCTTTTTGCTGGTTAACAGTTTGGGTATCCCTTCGATAGCTTTGATCTGGTCGGGGTTGACTTCTATGCCTCTTTGTGATACTAAGAATCCGAGGAACTTGCCTAAGATTATGCCAAAGGCGCATTTTTTCGGGATTCGGCTTCATGCCATATCGTCTTAGTATGTCAAAGGCTTCTTTCAGATGGTCGATATGATCTTCTTTCCTTTTGGATTTGACTAGCATATCGTCTATGTATACTTCCATAATTTTGTGGAGTTGTTCTTTGAACATCTTGGTGACCAACCTTTGGTAAGTCTTCCCTACGTTCTTCAGTCCGAATGGCATGACTCGATAACAGTAAGTCCCTTGGTGAGTTATGAAAGTCATTTTTTACTGATCCTCCTCTTCCATGAGGATCTGATTATATCCTGAGTATGCGTCTAAGAAGCTTAGTAACTCGTGTCCTGTCGTTGCATCGATGAGCTGGTTGATATGTGGCAATGGGAAGGAGTCCTTTAGGCATGCTTTGTTCAGGTCTGTGAAATCGACGCACATGCGCCATTTTCCATTCTTCTTTTTCACCATGACCACGTTGGCGACCCACTGGGGGTACTTGGATTCTCTAATGGAGTCATTGGCTATTAATTTCTCTACTTCTTCGAGGATTGCATCGTTAATTGTGATGTTGAATTTCCTTCTCATTTGACGTACTGGCGGGTAGAGCGGGTCCACGTTTAATTTGTGTGTGGCGATGTATTTTGGGATACCTGGCATGTCTGCATGGGAGAAAGCGAATAGATCTGCATTGTTAGTTAGAAATTCATGAAATTTTCCTGGTTCGGAGAGTTTGTGACCGATATAAGCCTTTTTGCTGTAGTCATTTTTGTCTAACTGGACGGGGTCGAGGTCTTCTACTGTTGATCCCACGGCCTCTACGACGTCGGGGTCTTTGATGACGTCGTCCTGATCATCGGGTTTTGCTCCCGACTTTGGTAATTGCTATGCTTCCGAGTTTGTTCCTTTCAACTGTTGGGTATATGTACAATCTTGGGCGATGCGGTAGCACTCCTGTGACGTGCGTTTTTCGCCTCTGATGCTAAATATTCCCCAAGGGGTCGGGAACTTTATTACTTGATAAAGGCTGGAAGGAATGGCCCTCATGCCATGTATCCAACGCCGCCCTATGATGGCGTTATAAGTTGTGCCCTAGTTCATGATGTGGTACGTTGTCTCCAACGTGACGCCTCCGGCCAGGACGGGTAGTGTTATTTCTCCTGAAGTTCGTTCAACTGCATTGTTAAACCCTGTTAGTGTTATGCAGCGGGGTATTATCTTATCCTCGATTCTCATTTAAGCGAGAACACGGGGGTGGATAATACACGCGCCGCTTCCATCATCGACCATTATCCTTATTACGTCAGTATCTAAGATTCGTAAAGTAATAATAAGAGCACAAGGTGAGGGAAGGTCAAACCGTGAGTATCTGACTTATAGAAGATGATACTGTCTTCGAGGTCGTGATATTGTTCATGTGTGATTGACCACTTTAGCTTGTGCGTGGTGGTGAATTTCACATGATTAATTGTGGCTTCGTTTCCTCCGCCGATGATCATTTGGATGGTGCGGGTGGTTTTGGAGGTCCTTGTTGTTGTTCTCATCCTTTGCCGAAGTTGTCTCTTCCACGGTCACTCATCAGTTCTTTCAGGTGTCCCTAATTGAGCATGTTCACCACTTCTTGTCGTAAGACTATGCATTCCTCTGTCTTGTGGCCTCGTTCCTGGTGGAACTCGCAGAGGGCATTTGACCTTCTTGTGCTTGAGTGTGATACTGAGTTCTTGGATCTTGTATATAGAAAGGTGTTTCTTAACTTGGGAATCAATAGATGAGACAAAGAGTATATATTCTTTCGATAGTCAACAATACAAAATGTTCCCCCTTTCCCTCAACCCCCTAGTATTATATATATATGAGACATCCTTTAAGCAATCATAAAAAGTACAAAGGAGGGAATATTCTCTTGAAATATTCCCCGTCTCTAGTTAAAAACTGGGGTATCGTCACTAAAGACTCCTGCTCGACTTCGTCTGAATTAGGACCTCTGTCCCTAATTGTTGGTCGAGCTACGCTTCGATCTCGGTCGATGGCCTTATGAAATCTGATCCAAATTTCGACCAATACATTAGGCATACACCTTGAAATTTTGAATACACAAATATACTAATTAAGCATATGCCCTTAAATATTGGTGGAGAATATTCCTTACATCATGTTAGAAAGGTAATACATCAACAAGAATGATAGATTACCAAATAAAGAGAAGTTTTTGTTGCTTTGTTGACGTACTAAAGATTTTAATTAGATTTTTGTTTTTATCATCATATATTAAAAATAAAAAAACAAACAAACAAAATTTGTATACAAAGGATATGACTTAATTCTCAACATACTTTTAAAAACAGGGGAACTTTCATAAATGACTATTGTTTGGAGGCTTATTGCCAGGCATAGCTACAATTTAGCTAATTACATTCTGTAGCTATTAATCGCTTGTCATAGAATGTACGTTGTTGTGTTCAATTCAGTTGTATACACTATATTCAATTTGGATTTATTCGTTCTTATATATTTTACATTGTATTCAGTTTCATTATATTTAATTCAGTTGTATTCAAACAATTAAAAAAATTAAGAAATAGGCCATAGGGTGTACACCGTAGTATTCAATTTGGTCGTATATACTGTATTCAATTCGACTATATTCATTCTTAATTATTTTACATTGTATTCAAATTCACAGTATTTAATTGGACTGTATTGGAACAATAAAAAATTACAAATACAATGATATTCGGCTGTATTCAATTCACTATGTTCATTTGTAGCTACTTCTACACTGTATTTAATTTATTGTATTTAATTCGGCTATATTCAAACAATAAAAATTCAAATACAGGGGTCTATCACAAAAAATAACCTTCAAAATATATAAATACAGGTGATAATATAAAAAAATTATATTTGCATTGTATGCGACTCAATAGCACATAAGAGAAGAAAGTTCGCCGTAGATAGCGTCTTCCATCCAAGAAAAATATTGTATACATTATATTAAAACTAAATGAAAACGAACAACAAAAGAGAAGAAGCCATGGATTCCAAAGAATAAGCCATGGATTCCAAAGAAGGAAAACGAGAATATCAAAAATGAATTTTGAGCGGCAAAATCAGATGAAAAAAGGCTTTATTTTAAGTAAATTGAAATCTGGGTCAACGATGTTAGTGGGCCTCTGTCAGCGAACCAGATCTAGGGTTTCAGAAAGAGAGAGGAGAGAGAAAGAGAACCATGGATACAAGTATCTCCGTTAGATCCGAATCTTGTGACGCCTTAGATCTTCCTTCTGTATTGTTTTTGCTGCCGATAATGGACCTATCTTGCCTCTGGTAGAGCTGGACGGCGACCAAAAGAATATAGGGAAAAGAGAGAGGTTTGCGGGAAAAACGAGAGAGCGTTAAGGGAGAAGAGAGAGGGTTGAGATAAAATTTGAGGGACCAGTTATATATATTTGTACTTTGCTATAAAATATAAAAGTGACTATAAATAATAATATTTTTAAGTATTTTGATCTATAATAAATAGGGTACATTATTTAGCTATATCATATAAATTTTTAAAGAAAATATCATCAAAGAATATGATGGATGAATAAAATTCTTTTATCCTTAATTATAAATTCGGTTCGAGCTTTTTGACAATTCCAAGATTAATGATTTAAATTATAATTCCTTGATGGACATGCCCATTTACTTAGCTGGTGTTTTCCTATTTCATCACAAAAAAGATGACCTCATTCATAAAGTGGAGTAATTTCTATTAATACAAACTAAAAGAACTTTATTTTGTTTCTAATTTTATGAAGCATCTTGTCAAATTTGTTATACTTTCTACATTTCAAGCTTCATGGTAATATGTTGAAAATTTACAAGACTAAATATGATAATTTATTCAAAAAGAAAAGAGGCGCTCCTACTATCTTTCTCTTACGTGAAGGGAAAAGAAGAGAAGGAAATGATTTTATGTGTTACCAAGTGTTTACCCTAAAATCTGAGTAACAATTAAATTTGTGTTGAGATCTTAAAGATACGTGATTTAGTCAAATACTAATTGATAAACAAGAAAAAAAACGTATAAGTTAAGTGAGCAAGCTAGATCAAACCAGTGTATGAGCAAGTCTCGACCTTGAGCTGTGAGGGCCTCGAGGTACACTAATGTGAACAGTAATCAAAGGACAATAAAGCTAAGGAACAATTCTGATGAGAGATGAGTGAAAAGTAAGAGTGTATATTCTTTTCCAATGATTCATAATCTTTACAAATGAATGAGCTCCACTTTATATAATATGAAAATCCTAAATAAGGTACATTTCCATTTCTAGTAAGGAATATAATTGTACAGGTGTTGAACCGACTAGTAAGAATTCGTACAAATCCGTTCCGAAATTCACGCCTTGATCTTTGTGCCATTGCGAGAATCTCGCCCATAACGGCATTATCTCGGGGTAGGTCATAGTCGGCCCCGGTATTCATTGTGCGTTTCGATTCTCGGGCCTTATACTCCGTCATCAGGCTCGAGCTCGATCAACTGAGCTTTCTTGGTCCATTATGAGCTGGGGCTCGGAGTGACTCCTCGAACTCATGAAAACGGGCATACCTGATTTCGACCGTACACAGATAGTCCCCGCATTTCTTGGAATAAACTGATAAGAAACGATTTGAGCTTCGAGTTTCTAGAGTCCGTGATAACGACATCATTCTCGTGACGTAAGCATTTGAGGTGACTGAAACATCCTGTCAGTGCACTTCCCAAAAACATTAAATGTGTGCCAGTGTGGTCGGCCATTAACGCTGCTGAAACGTCGCCGATCTCCTATAAATACAGGGTTCCTTATCCCATTAAGGACTTTACTTCCTCTTTGCAAGTTCTATACTCTCTTCTTTTCTTCATCTCTTTCTCATTCGTTACCAGCTCCTCCGCATTTTCAGTGCCAAAAATCATCAAAGCCCATCTCTTTCTGCTTCCTTCAACCAGAACCTATGGCGAAAACTTCAAAAATCATTCCTCAAAAAGAGGAAACTTCCTCTTCTTCTTCCCGTCCGGCCGGTGGTAAAGCGCCAGCCCCTTCACGAGATTGTTCCCGGCACTTGCACCTTAAAGATAGACTTCACCATTTGAAATCCTCCCGATGTTCCTGGCTGAACTGAGCATGCTTTGAGGTATATCTGTTCGATAATGGAGAAACACCTCGATGCGATGAAAAAGGATTGTGGTTGGTGGGATGAGTTCGTGGTACAGATCTCCACCCGCGAGGAGAGCATTACCACTCACGTGGAGGGATTTCTAAGTGTTTACACTTATCCCTTCTCGTTGGGTCCCCTCAATCCAATTGTGATTGATTTTTGTCAAAGATACCAAGTCACCCTTAGTCAAATCCACCTATCCGTCTGGAGAATAGTGATCATGCTTCGCTACTTCTCCAGCAAGGCCGAGGGGCTCGTGTTCACCCTTAGTCATCTAACTCGCATGTACCGGCCTCAGCTTTTCCGAGGGTTGATTAAACTCCAATGCCGGTCAACCAAGTCCTAATTTTCCAGCAACGATGAAGATAGAGATCGAGGCTGGATGAGCAGGTTCATTCGCGTTAGGACCAGTAACATCATCCCCGAGGAGAGAATGTCGTTCCCAGAAAAGTGGAACTTAGGCCGTAAGTGGAGTTGTCTCCTAGTAATTTGCCGCATTTTGACCATGTTTTGCATGATGATCTTGCCTTTGTTTGCAGCGATCGCTTGGATGCCCCATGCGATCCCCAATCTCGAAGACTGGGTCCGAAAACTAGCCGTGACCTCCTCGTATAACAAACGCAAATGTCGTGACTTGTCGAAGGGTAAATGGGAAGCCAAACATCATGGTAAATCCTGATACTTTCTTCTTTATCGGAGACATTTCCTTTCTCATACTTAATTTTAATTTAGGCAAGCATTGAGTATTTTTCTTAAATGAGGACGGCCCCTCTGAAGAAAGGATCGAGTCCCCGATTCCAAAGTGGAAGAAGGATAAATAGAGAAAAAGGGCTTCAAAGCCCGAAGACCCCCCAAATAAAGCGGGTCCTGCTCGGAGACGTAGGAAGAATGTCATTCCTGTGGATATAGACTCAGTCCACCAGTTAATGGATGACGAAGAAGATGTGGGCGAGGATTTGGCGTTGGTGACTCAAAACAGAAAACCAACCGAGGCCGCTGAGCCCTCCGAGTCAGAGGTCCTTCCTCGAGGTGAGGAAACCTCGACAAAAAATAAGGGCAAAGCCCCTGAATCACCCGAGGTTACGGTTGTTCCTCGGCCTTTGACGAGCACACCAAAGAAGACAGATTTTGGGGTTCCCATGACCGAACAGAGCGCCTCGGGCGACCTGCCCGGGACAATGACAATGGATCACTCTCCATCGTTACTGGCTTACTCTGAGGACGCCATAAGGGAAGCTCGGGCCTTGAGAACGCCTGACTTAAGCGCAGTCCCCGGTGAAAATGATCCTTTCTAGGATTGCTTCACTGGGGTTGATGATGCCGACCTCATCAACACATCTTCCACCTTAAAAGAGGCCCAATGTCTCTTCTCCAAGGTAAGCAATAATTCTTAACATTGCAATTTCCCTTTTCTCGCCTTACCTTAATTGATAACTTTTTTCCTATGTAGGACTTTACCAAGTTTAAGGCCGACTTGAGCTAGTGTGAGGCCAAGCTGAATAAGTCCTTGGGGTGAAGGGAACGCCCTGAGGCTCCTTTGTAGTCAAAAGGAGGAGGAGCTTAAAGACCTTCGGGCAGAGTTAGCCAAGGCTCGATAGTATGAGGCCGAGCTAGACAAGCAGGTAACTGTCATTTTGAAAGAGTATGGTCTTCTCATCCCAACTGTGGAGAGTAACACTTCGATTTCTCAGCTGCAGCAAAAAGTGGAGATGATTGGGCAACTTTGAGGCAAGGTCGATCGGGTTAATGCTTAGTGCAACCAGTGGTGGGAAAAGATGGACTGCCTTGCTGCGGAGAAAGAAGCTGCATTAGCCAAACTGGCATCGGTCGAGACCCAGCTTAGGGGTGTCAAGGAGAGTGGTACGGCCCAGACCTAAAGGATCGCCGAGATCGAGACCAAACTTTCCAAGACCCAGGCCGAGGTTGCTGAAGCCAGGGCCGAGGTCAAGAAGACACAGATCACGACTGATAAAACTATTATCGTGTATTTAAGGGACATCGAAGCTGCTCAAACAGATATGAGAGAAGCTGCCGATCGGGAAAAGCGAAGCAATGACTTGACCAGGAGCTAATCTCGGAGGGAGACCCTTGAAAATATTCATGTTAGTGGTTTCGAGCTCACTGAAGAGATAACTCAAGAAAGGGCGATCGAAGCCGATGCCAGATTCCTTGTCTCCTCCGATGGTGAAGGAAACCAAGGCGGTTCCGATAACGAAGAGGGGCCTGAAGAAAGAAACCGCTCCTGATGAAGAAGCTTCTCTCGAAGGAGAAGCTGCTCCCGAAAGGGGGGCCTAACCCCGAGGTGTAGATAGGATTATTCCTTCTCTTTTTGTATTTTCCTTTCTGTCAAGATTTTCCCCAAATTATTGTACATATCTCTTTTTTAGATATATAAAAGAAACTTCCTTGAATGCCTTCTCCATATTTCTTGCCTAAGGCAATTTTTGCAATAGTTTCATTCTTCTAACGATGTATTCGAGATTCTGTCTTGGATGGTTTCTATGAAGTTTTCATGGTCGAGTTCGAATAAGGTTCAAACTTTTGGAGTATAAACCCTTTGTTGGATAATTTCAAGTCCTCGAGCCATGATCAAAATATTTGTTTGGGCTCGGGATAATCAAACCCTTGGGTTCAAATAAGGTGAGAACAAAGTCTCAAACCCCAAGTGTATCGGCTCTTAGGCTCTTTTGGGTCGGCCTTTATGGCCTCTAATAGATGGCTATTGTTTCCCCTTTCTGGCTAAAAGACTTAGTAAAAAGTTTTATGTTTATGTCTTGGCACAAGTTTAGTGTCGATCGGGACCCTTTTGTTTTTAGTGCCTTAGCACAAGTTTGTGTGTAAGCAGATCGATACCTCTTGAGGTTTCTCGAGGTCTGATTTTATCGAAGCCCTTTAATTATTTTGCTGAGGGTAGCCTTTATTTAACCGATTTTTTAGAGTATATAAATGCCTTTAGTTTATGGCGGAAGTCAGACGTCTCTGAGCCGCATTATTTCGGCAGGAGCCTTTTTATATAACTGTAGTCTTTTTTATGGACGTAGCCTTCGGGCACGTCTCTTGGACTTATTTCCTGATATAATTTCGAACTTGTTCGAAATGTTAATCCCTTAGTGTGATGGCCTTGGCATTTACGTCGAGGATGTCTCTTTGAGGTCTTATGAGTTCGAGTTTAGAGAACTCGAATGTGCTATCTGTCGATGACAGTCCCCGAGTAGTCGAGGTATATTTGTGTTTTGGTCCTTGAGTCGTTTCTCACAGAAAATCACAAGTATGGAGCTCGTATAGTAGAAAATTTCTTCAAGACACAAAGTGTTTAATATAAAAAGAATGCTTCTTTGAATAATTCATACATGCATACATGTTTTGTCATCGGGGCTCATGTTTTGCCATCGGGTCTCGTCTATCCTATATGGACACGGTTCTTCTAACCGTTTGGCCCATTACAAAGTTTTCCTATTGAGACCCTTTTTGGCATGAAGTATTTTTATCGAAAATATATCCTCCGAGGGTGATGCCCCCAGTATTCGAGGTTGATTGAAAAAAAGACTTGGATACTGTTGAATTTTCCTTAGGTAGAACATAATTGTTTCCTTGTTAAAAACCTCGTCGGAAAAACCCATTTGGGATTAAATCTTATCTAAGGAAAAAAGAGTGCAACGCGTGCTTTAAAACCTAAGGTCTTCGTGTAGAGGGGTTCCCTCGATGTCCTTGATCGAACATCTGCAGTGGGTTAGTCTCAAATACAAATGGAAAAAGGGAGAAAGTCATACCTTAGCAATAATATCGTTTGAGCAGTGATACATTCCAATTGTTTGTCAACTGTTTGCCTTCCATCATGCTAAGTTTGTAAGATCCTTTTCCGACGACTCTGATGACTCGATATGGTCCTTCCCAATTTGGGCCTAGTTTCGCTCATTCGGGTCTCGAGTATTGAGGGTGACTTTCCTTAGAACTAAGTCCCCGATTCCGAAATGGCGAAGGTTGGACCTTCTATTATAATATCTCTCGATTCTTTGTTTCTTTGCAGCCATCCGAACAAGCGCAGCTTCTCGTTATTCATCTAATAGCTCGAGGCTAGTGTTCATAGACTCGTGATTTGATTCCTCCGTTGCATGTCGAAATCTAGTTCTAGGTTCTCCGACCTCGACTGGGATTAGGGCCTCGATGCCATACACTAAGGATAACGGAGTTGCTCTCGTGCTAGATTTTGATATCGTTCGGTATGCCCAAAGGACCTCGGGCAGAACTTCCCTCCATTTCCCCTTAGCATCATTCAACCTTTTCTTCAAGTTTTGGATAATAGTCTTGTTCGTGGATTTGGCTTGTCTGTTGGCGCTTGGGTAATATGGTGTCATAAGATCCTTTATTTGTTCTCTTTTAGGAAATTTGTTACCTTGCTGCAGATGAATTGCTTCCCGTTGTTGCATACGATTTCAGCGGTATCCCGAATCGACACACGATGTGATCCCATATGAAGTCTATGACCTCTTTTTCTCTAACCTTCTTGAAGGCCTGTGCTTCCACCCATTTAGAAAAGTAGTCAGTCATAAACAAAATGAACTTAGCTTTACCTGGTGCCATTGGCAGAGGGCCGACGATGTCCATCCCCCATTTCATGAATGGCCTCGGGGATATGACTGAATGGAGTTATTCTCCGGGCTGATGGATCATCGATGCAAATCTTTGGCATTTATCACATTTTCAAACAAACTCCTTAGTGTCTTTCTGCATGCTATCCTAGTAGTATCCTGCTATAATAATTTTGTGAATCAAAGAGTGAGCGTCGGAGTGGTTCCCACAATTGCCTTCGTGAATTTCTCGCAAAACATAATCGGTGTCCCCCGGTCCTAAGCATACCTCCAATGGTCCATTGAAGTCCCTCTAGTACAACATTCCGTCTTCATCCAATGTGAATCAGGATGCTTTAGCTCGTAGGGCTCTCGACTCTTTAGGGTTCAGAGGGAGCTTTCCGTGCTTCAAATATTCAACATATTTATTCCTCCAATCCCAAGTCAAACTTGTAGAATTTATCTCGGCATGACCTTCCTCGACCACAGATCTCGATAGTTGGACAACTGTTCCCGGGACAATATCATCTTCTTCGACTGATGACCCCAAATTTGCAAGTGCATTGGCCTCAGCATTTTTTTCTCGAGGCACGTGATCTAGGGTCCACTCCTTGAAGCGGTGCAATGTAACTTCCAACTTGTCAAAATACATTTCCATCCTATCTTCCCGAACTTCGAAGCTCTTGTTCCCTTGGTTCACCACCAGCACGGAGTCACAATTTGCCTCGATGATCTCCGTCCCCAGGCTTTTATCTAATTCAAGACCTGCAATCATGGCCTCGTACTCATTCTCATTGTTAGTCAACCTGGGAGTTTTGATAGATTGTCTAATAGTGTAAACCGTAGGCGGTTTTAAAACTATACCGATCCCGGAACCTTTCACATTCGAGGCTCTGTTCGTGAAGAGGGTCCATACCCTCGATGACGTACCCGATTTTAGTAGATGTTCCTTCTGCACTTGGGGTATGAGGGTTGGCATAAAATCAGCCACAAAGTCCACTAAAACTTGAGACTTGATAGTCGTTCAGGGTTGATATTCAATATCGTACCCGCCAAGTTCGATGGCCCATTTGGCCAATCGGCCCGACAACTCGGGCTTGTGCAAAACATTTCAGAGTGGATAAGTAGTTAATACACATATGGGTTGACATTGGAAATATGGTTTCAACTTTCTCGATGATCTTATTAATGCAAGTGTTAGCTTCTCTAAGTGTGGATACCTAGTTTCAGAATCTCCTATGGTTCGACTTACATAATAAAAAGGAAATTGCGTACCTTGCTCTTCTCGAACTAGTACGCCACTTACCGCAACTTCGGACACAGCCAAGTATAGGTATAATTTCTCATCCGCCTTCGATGTGTGGAGCAGAGGCGGGCTCGATAAGTATCGCTTAATTCCTCTAACACTTGTTGGCATTCCGAGGTCCATTCTTTTTTAGTAAGGAGAAGAACTTGTGACTCCGATATGATGACCTCGAGATGAATCGGCCCAAAGCAGTTATCTGTCTGGTTAGTTGTTGTACGACTTTTACACTGTCCAAGACGGTGATGTCTTCGATGGCTTTAATTTTGTCGGGGTTGATCTCGATCCCCCTATTTGAAACCATGAAACCCAGGAACTTGCCCGAGCCGACTTCGAAAGCACATTTCTCGGGGTTAAGTTTCATGTTGTATTTTCTCAAAATATCGAACGTTGCCTGCAAATGATTCAAATGGTCCTCTGCGTGCATGGACTTAACTAACATGTCGTCAATGTAAACTTTCATTGATTTACCTATCCGTTGCTCGAACATTCTATTAACTAGGTGTTGGTATGTAGCTCATGCATTTTTTATCCCGTAGGGCATTACATTGAGACTTAGTCGATGTGTTTTTATCTCTGGTGGAATCCCTGTCATGTCTAAATGGGACCAAGAAAAACAATCTATGTTATTGATAAGGAATTGAATGAGTTTTTTCCTGAGTTCGAGGGTTAATCCCGTTCCCAGGTATACCTTCCATTCGGGCAGATGCTCGATCAATATTACTTTTTCCAGCTCCTCGACCGTTGATTTTGTTGCATCTGATTCCTCGGGAACGACGAAAGTTCGAGATGTAAGGAAATCCTCTTCTTCTTTCTTGATTACATGTTCCTCTGACTCAATTAAGGATGGGGATGGGGATTGCTATTTAGCCATCTATTTATCTTTGATGTTCAATTTTTCTAAGGTCGAAGGTTTCGGTATCGGCGTTAACTCATGAACTGCAAACATTTCCTTTATTGCGTGTTGTTCCCCTAAACCATTTTCATACCATCTATTGTTAGAAACTTCATCATTTGGTGAAGGGTCGATGGTACCGCCCTCATGTTATGGATCAACGGCCCTCTGAGCAATGCGTTGTACCTCATGTCACCTTCGATGACATAAAATTTATGTCCTGGACGGTCCCGGCTACGTTCACCGGTAGGATTATCTCTCCCTTTGTTGTTTCACTAGCCATGTTGAAGCCGTTTAGGACTCGAGATGCAGGTACAATTTGATCTAGCAGTCCGAGCTGCTCTACGACCTTTGACTTGATTATGTTTGCCAAGCTACCTGGATCCACAAGAACATGTTTAACTTGAATTTTATTTAGCAAAATAGAAATTACCAGGGCGTCTTTGTGTGGCTGAGAGAGGCCTTCTGTTTTCTCGTCGTTGAATGTAAGGGTGCCCTCGGGCATGTAGTCTCGGGTTTGTCTCTCCCTTGTAATCGATACTCTGGTGCATTTGAAGACAGGTACTTGTGGGATGTCGACCTCTCCAACGATCATGTGGATAAAATGCTGAGGTTCTTCTTGCTCATTCTTTCTATTGGCGTCTCTTTCCCTGAAGTGATTTTTGGCTCTGTCACTGAGGAACTCTCGAAGGCGACCCTCGTTGAACAATTGAGCTACCTATTCTCTCAACTATCTACAGTCCTCGGTCCTATGGCCATGTGTACCATGATATTTACACAACAAGTTTGGGTTTCTCTGAGAAGGATCAGTTTGTATAGGTCTAGGCCACCTGGTGTCTTTGATTCTCCCGATAGCTGATACAATCCCTGATGCATCGACATTGAAAATGTACTCCGGTAATCAAGGAGCTTCTGCGGGGTTGGTATGTTTATCAAACCCATTTTTACTCATCAGTCCCCGAGGATTTTTCCCTCGATAAAATCTTTGATCATTCTAGGATGAATTGTGTCCCGGGCCATTATTCTTTCACTCTGTAGTATATGGCTGATATCGTTCCTTGTTCGACCTTGGATCCCGGTCGGTATCCCTCGGAGCTTTCACTGATAACCTATTTGGATAAATTGAATCCGAGGGAGCTCCTAACTGGCCGTCCTCGACCATGATCTTTCATTGATATCGATTGTGTACGTCTGCCCAAGTTACAGCTGGATACTCAATCAGATTTTTTTTCAAACGTCGTGATGCTATCGAGCTCCGCTCTTTTAATCATTCTGTGAAAGCTTAAACAGCTTAATCATCTGTAATAGGTGTTAACTCCATTCTCTCCATAAAAAATCGGGAGACGAACTCCCTCAGCATCTCATTGTCCCTTTGCCTTATCTTGAAAACATCTGATTTTATGGCCCCGGTGTGTGCCTTCACAAAATAATCAGCTAACATGGCAAATGAATCAATGGAGTTTGGTGGAAACTTGTGATAACAAATCATTGGTCACTTAGACAAAGTTTCCCCAAATATTTTCAACAAAACGGACTCGATCTCATCGTCTTCTAAGTCATTCCCTTTTATACTCCATGTGTACGTAGTGATATGTTCATTAGGCCGGTGATCCCGTTGTATTTATGTATGTCCAGCATATGGAACTTCTTTGGAATGGGCTTCGGGGCCGCGCTCGGGGGAAAAGGCTTCTGTACGAAATTTTTAGAGTCCAAACCCTTTAAAATCGGAGGTGCCCCTGGTATTTGATCGAATCGAGAGTTGTATGTCTCCACCTTTTTGTCATTATTTTCGACCCTTTTTTCTCCTGACTCGATTCTTTTGGTGAGCTCTTCGAGAATTTTCATGATTGTAGGATCAGTCCCCGATCAGTTATCGTTTGATCTTTCTGGCACCGGCTCAGTACGGCGAGTGATTTCTTGTTCAACCACACTCGGAGTTTTTTGTTGACTTTGTAGCTGATCGATAGCAGCCTGCTGAGCTTGTAGAATTTTGAAAATTACCTGGAGGCTAACTCCCACATCTCCTAGACCCTATCTTCCTTGACCACCAGGTCCGACCTCCCCGCGTACACTTCCTCCAAGGTCTGCGCCCAAGTCCGCATTTAAAGCAATGTGCAAACTAACATCGACTGGTTCCACAATCGACATAACCCCGAGGTTAAGAGGTGGTACACCGGTCCCTGGAGCAGCTACATTATCGTTTCCCCATGAAACCCAAGGCCACCATTGTCGTGTAAAGGTGCGTTTTGTGAGTTTGACATGTTTTAACCTGAAAACAAAGAATCTTTGACAAGAACAAGTGTGAAAATAACGTGTGTTATCAAAAATCAGCATTGAAACAATCACTATTATCTTTAGGCCCCACGGTGGGCGCCAAACTGTTTACCCTAAAATCTGAGTAATAATTAAATTTGTGTTGAGGTCTTAAAGATATATGATTTAGTCCAATAATAATTGATAAACAAGAAGACAAACGTATAAGTTAAGTGAACAAGCTAGATTAAACCAGTGTATGAGCAAGTCTCGACCTCGAGCTGTGCAGGCCTCGAGGTACACTAAAATGAATAGTAAACAAAGGACAATAAAGCTAAGGAAAAATTCTGATGAGAGATGAGTGAAAAGGTAAGAGTGTATATTTATTGCCAATGACTCATGATCTTTACAAATGAATGGACTCCCCTTTATATAATAGGGGAGTCCTAAATAAGGTACATTTCTATTTCTAGTAAGGAATCTAATTATACAGCTGACTAACCACCTAGTACGAATTCGTACAAATCTGTTCCGGAATTCATGCCTTGATCTTTGTGCCATTGCGGTAATCTCGCCCATTCTGTTACAAACCCATAACGGCATTATCTCGGGGTAGGTCATACTCGACCCCTATATTCATTGTGCGCTTCTGTCCTCGTACCTTATACTCCGTCATCAGGCTCGAGCTCGATCAACTGAGCTTGCTTGGTCCATTCTGAGCTTGAGCTCGGAGTGACTCCTCGAACCCATGAAATCGGGCATACCTAATTTCGACTGTACGCACCAAGAAAGTCAAATTAAATGAATATAATTGTATTCAACGGGCTCGGATATCATTATAAAAACATATTGTAAATAAAAATCTTCCAAGGTTTTTGTTCAATAGTAAGAGTGTATAGTGTGATGTTTGAGTTTGTTCCACACCAGGTGTTTGTTTTGAATTAAAGTCTAGCACTCAAATATTTCTCTATTATAAGAAAAAAATCGTAAAATGAATATTACTTGGTTAAGTGCTACATTAAGAGACATGACTTATGCCATAAAAAAGATAAATTGATTAATAAAAAAATTGGTTGGTGTATAGGGTAAAATTGGTTTGTATTAAATACTAGAATAATAGACGGCACGTGGAATCAGAAACAAACGGAAAGCAAGACAAGTAGAAACCAAGATTAGGAACAATAGTTTCGGTTGGCATCGGGAAGACCCCGAGATTATTGTTTACCGTGAAAATGGTAATTACAATTATATCTGATTTTGTGGTTCTAAAAATATGTGATTTATTTTAATACTAGTTTTTAGGTAATAGATGCTAAATATAAGTAAAGAAAGTGTGATAATAATAAAGGAGAGTATTGATATGCAGACCCAACTATTGAGAGACAGGGTCTCGAGCTGGTCGAAACAGGGCCTCGAGGTCGAGCACGAGTGCTTGACAGAGGGTGATCGATGAAGGATTAACAACTTAATGGTCCTCGAAAATGGCCTCTTTATGATAAAAAATAAACAATAAGTGAAGAACATTAGTGAACACAATAGATAAAAAGCAATAAATCAATGGAACAATTGTAGAGAATGTTTGAGTTAGAGAGCAGAGAAATGTTCTTGTTCTTCTACTGAATATCATATATCTTACAAAATGACAAGGGTACCCTTTATATAATAGGAAAAATCCCAACATGGTACATGTATAATTATTACAATGAAATACAACTGGTACAGCTGTTTAATGGTCCGGTGCGGACTTGTACTGTCTTTGCAGGGGTTGTCCGTTATAACCACGTGCACTTGGGAATTTTCTGCCTTCTCATGATGGTCTTCGATCTTTACCCTTCCTTGAGGTATATTGATCCCTCGAAATACTTCCTTGAGGAATGAACCTCGGGGTTGAACTTCGGATTCTGCTCTGATACAATCGAGGTCGAGGATCGGAATGTTGTAAAAGCCTTGAAATTGGCCTTCCCTGATTTTACCATATACAAATAGTCCCCGCGTTTCTTGGAATGAAAAGACAAGAAATGATTTGAATTCACCAACTTTACAATGCCTCCATCATTCTGTCAGTCATGTCTTGTAAGCAACTGATGTGATAAGAGAGATACCCAAAAGCCATATTCGCATGTTCTTGAAAACACTCGAATTGATTACGACGGTTGGTTGTCTTTTGGCTTTCCCCAACACGCATGGTTGGCCCCTATAAGTACTCTTTATTCTGCCCCTTATCTTTCATTACTTCTTATAACCTTTAAAAAGAGTTATCATTACTTCTTTCTCAATCAGCTTTCTCTCGTTTCCTTTGAAATCTTTCAGCAAGAATGACGAAGGCCTCCAAAACTATTCCCCGAGATGATAAAGCTTCCTCATCTTCATGTTCCTCTAAGGGTAAGGCAACGGTACCCCCAAGTCTTGAGGAATGCATCCCCGTACCCTGCAAAACAACCTCTGATTTTAAGGTCGACAATCCTTCTTCGAAGCCGAGATGGTGTGAACCCATGTCCCGGTTTATCAGCCTAATAACAAACATCGAGAAGGTGAAGGCCGACTGCCATTGGGGAGATGCGGTGCAAGTGGATATTCCCTCTCGGGAGGATGACATAACAACCCACAAAACCGTCTTCCTTAGTGTATACACCTATCCATTTACCCTAGGCCCGGTAGAGCCGTCCACGCCGTCGATAGACCCCGTGGTTCTCGCCTTCTGCGGGCGATATCAAGTGATGCTCGGCTAGATTCATCCATCATTTTGGCGTACTGTTTACATGATTAGGAATTTTGCAAATAAGGTCGAGGGGATGCCTTTTACCCTCGACTACCTGATTAGAATGTACATTCCCCGACTTTATTGGGGTGTTCTGATTAAGCTTCAACATCGGGCCATGAAGGTTTTCTTTGCTTGTACCGATGAAGGAAAGGACAGAGGGTGGATGAGCCGCTTTGTTCGAGTTAGGACTTCGTATTTGATTCCAATCGAAAAGGATGGCAATCATTGAGGAATGGAATATGAATCATAAGTTAATACTTTAATTGAGCTTTTTTTATTTTCCTTCTTACCAACTTCCCCTTGAACTAACTCCCTTTGATGATGCAGTTGTTGCATGATATCCCGACGCGGTTAAGGATCTCTCGGGCTGGGTTCGCCATCTCGAATCGACTTGCCCGTATTTTGAGCACGTATGGCGTGACCTAGCCAGGGGCCGATGGCAAGCTAAAGATCATGGTGAGGTCTTCCCTCTTGTAATACCTAAGTTCTTTAAAAGATATATCCCCTGAATATATTCTAACTTCTCGTGTTTATGTTCTATGCTTATGCAGGCTTAGGGGAGGCCTCTTTGATGAGAGAAGCACCGCCTGGGGAAGCAGATATCCCAAAACAAAATGAGGAGAAGAAGAGAAAGAGGAAATTGCTGACTGAGTCCTTGAAGCCAAAGAGGGCTAGAGTGCAAAAGTCTAAGACTGACTCTATGGCCTTAAACGAGAAAAATAATTCCCCGATAACGCCCGGGGGAAGTGAAAGCATAAATGCTTTGGCTTTTGCTGAGCTGATGACTATTGAGCTGAGGGCTTCTACACCAGAAGTCGATGATGCCATCTCGCCTCAGGCCAAAGAGGTTTTCGAGGGTAGGTCGGATGGTGTCCCTAAGCCGGTTGACAGCCAAAATATTCCCTGGGCCGGAGGACACTCGGTAGATGAGTTACGGGAGCCTAATTGCGAGCCGAAGGCCCCGATCAATCTAGATGGGGTTATTGATGTAGGTGATTTTCCACTGGTTCCAACATTTTCCCCGAGGAAGATACGGGATGCCCATAATATAGAATCTTCCGACGCGGGGGCGCCTCTCGGAGGGAAAGACGTAATTGAAGGGCTCTTTACTATGGTAGAGGAGAATCTCGATCTTAACGCCTCGCTCATTTTCGAGGAAGTCGAGAGGCTCTGCAAACATGTAATTTTTTCATCGATTTCTTCGAGCTTTGTTTATCATTTCTCTGACTCTCCTTCCTTTATGCTTTTAGGGGAAAGTGCTTTACAATCGGGCCACTGCCCAGTTTCAAGCTAAGTTCACCTATCACGAGGGGGAGTGTAGGAGGTTTTCATCGGAGGCGGACGAGCTCAGGGCTCTTTTTTTCAAAAGGGAGGAAGAAATGCTTGACCTCCGAGCTCGTTTAGAAATGGTATCTTGAGAATGGAGCGATTTTGATGAGCATGTAACATAGTCTTCGTATGATTTGTTTTTGTTCTTGCCCGATCTCATCACTTAACACTTTATGGCTGATCCTTGCAGCCTAAGGAGAAAGATGCCCTGGCGGGGGAAGGATTTAAAGCCAGGGATGCTGAGATCCTTGGACTTAAGTAGTGTGTGAACGAGATAACCTCTGAGAGAGATATCCTCCAAGGGATGTTATCCTCAATTGAGCATCGCCTTCGGGATGCAAGGGCAGAGAGTAATAAGTATAAGGACCTCTATGCTGAATCGGTCACCGCGCTATCTTCAATTAAGGATGAAGCCGACGTGCTCATAACCGCCTACAAAGACTATGCTGTTGCTGCAAATACCCAGGCCAGGAAAACATCTGAGGAGGCCGAGCTTGAACTTGCTTGATCCTTGGAGCATTCCCGATTAAGGTCTCGGAGGCAGGCTCCCGAGGATATATATGAAAGGGGCCTCGATTTGTCGGTTGAGATCGAGAGGGTGAATACCCTAGAAGAGGAATCGGCGGCCCTGCTAGCTTCCGAAGAAAATTCAAGTAGTGGCTCAGAAGATGATGAAGATGAAGGTGAAGTCCCCGAGGGAGAAGAGGCTATTGAAGACCTGGGGGTCGAGGGCCAAGCCGCTGAAGGCATAACCTCTGAGGGAGCCGTTGAAGGCACACCCTGGCGGTAGATTAGGTTTTCATTTGTTCTTTTTCCCTGTGCAAGGGCTCCCACTTTGAGCTTTGTAAATATGCTTTGCGAACCTTTATCATATATAAAAGGCTTTTCGTTACTCCTTGTTTTTTCTTGGTTTCTTGGAATAGACTTTGATGTTCGTTGATGATTAGTCCAATATATTGGACTTTAAGGTAAGAAACCCCTAGGCTTATAAATCGGCCCTAAGTCTTTTTAGGCTGGCCCGTGAGCTCTTACGCATTGGCCCTTAGGCGCTTTAGTTAACCGTTTAGGGCTCATTCCTCGAGTCGGGTTTCGACACGAGCTCATCGACCCTTAGGTTTTTTTAAAATCGGCCCTGAGGATCTTTAGGCTAGCGCTTAGGATCTTACGCATTAGGTTGATATGACCTTCAATATGGCTGGCGCTTAGGCTCTTACACATTGGGTCGGTACGACCTTTAGTGTGGCTGGCGCTTAGGCTCTTACACATTGGGTCGGTACGACCTTTAGTGTGGCTGGCGCTTAGGCTCTTACGCATTGGGTCGGTACGACCTTTAGTGTGGCTGGCGCTTAGGCTCTTACGCATTGGGTCGGTACGACCTTTAGTGTGGCTGGCGCTTAGGCTCTTACGCATTGGGTCGGTACGACCTTTAGTGTGGCTGGCGCTTAGGCTCTTACGCATTGGGTCGGTACGACCTCTAATATGGCTATAGTTCTCCCTCGTTAAAGACTTTTTGAAGTTTTTGTGTTCGTCCAACTCTTCGACGGCTTGAAAGAACCTTGATTATGAGTCGTTATGTGACGATAAATGAGCACCTCTGAAGGTTTCGCTCGATGGATGAATTTTTGAAGCCTTTTCATTGTCGGAGCTGATATGATCGAAGCTCTTTTGCTTATGCCGAGGGTAGGTTGATTAACCGGTTCTTTTCGAAGTATTTTTCAAAGTAATTAGAGGCCTATGATTTTATAGCGACGATCAGAAGTCTCCGAGTCGCGTTAGTTTGGCCGGAGCCTTATGACCGTGGTCATTCTATTTGGCCGTAGCCTTTTAGTCCCCTAGTGAGATAGCCTCGGCGTCTATATCGAGGATATGCCTTTTTAGGGGTCTTACAAGTTCAAATATATAGCCTTGACTTTGATATCAGGATTATGCCATTTTAAGGTCTTACAAATTTGTACATGACTTGCTTGAGGTCTTACAGGTTTGCACATGCCTTTCTTGAGGTCTTACAGGTTTTTACATGCCTTGCTTGAGGCCTTACAAGTTTGATATTGCCTTATTGAGGGCTTATGAGCTCGAAGTTGCCGGCCCTGAGGTCTTACGGCTTCGATTTTTGATGTTGCCTTATAGAGGGATTATATTGTTGATATTGCCTCGTGGAGGGCTTACGAGCTCGAAGTAGCCGGCCCTGAGGTCTTATGGCTTCGAGTTTTTGATGGCTCGATGGGTGGACTATCGATGACAGTCCCCGGGACATCGAACGTTTTTGACTTTGGAGTCGTTCCTTGTGAAAATAGCAAACTTTTGATGTTGCCTCATTGAGGTCTTATAAACTTGATGTTGTCTCAAGGAGGTCTTACATTGTTGATATTGCCTCATGGAGGGCTTACATTGGTGCCTCATGGAGGGCTTATGAATTTGAACATGCCTCGTTGAGGTCTCACATATGCGATATTGACTCATTAAGGTCTTATGAGCTCGAAGTTGCTGGCCCTGAGGTCTTACGGCTTCGAATTTTCGATGTTACCTCATTGAGGGCTTATATTGTTGATATTGCCTCGTGGAGGGCTATTGGTTTAGACTTCAATACCACACAATAAGATGGGTTACTTTGTGTGGTACCCAATTTTCGAGTGTTGTCTCAGTAGAAGAACCTGGTTCTTCTTGGTGTTCCAATTACTACTATTGCGGAATAATAAGTAGTAAAGTAAAAACACATATATTTTTACGTGGAAAACACCTGGCTCAAAAGGTGAGAAAACCACGATCTACTCCTCAGTAGGATTTGCTCAACTCTTCACTAAAAACTCTGANCTATTACAATTGCTTTTATGAAAGCTGAAAGATACAATATTAAAAACTCCTACTACAATCAACTAGACTCAATAATCAATCTGATGGAACTGGCTCTTGTAGTTGAACTGTAGCCTTTGCATCGCACAATGATTCTGCTAGCAAAAATAACACTGGGAATTTTGCTTTCAGACTTTGATTCACTTCAGCTTTGTGCGTGTTGAATTCCAGCAGAAATACATCAAGTAGTTATAGAGTCAGTCGTTGAGCTTGTCTTCCAATTGTAGTTCAACTCTACCTGGGAGAACCAATTCGAACCAAACTCAACTTCCTTTCTTTTGTTACTTTCCTTGCTAAATTCAACTTCAATTAATCAGATCAGTTTGCAACCTTTTCGTATTAGGAGACGATCTCTTGGTTCATTGATATTTCATATTCAAAACATCTCCTAAGCATATACGGTTCATGTGCCAGCTAGTTAGTTCAAGATGTGTGCTCTGATGGACCTGGTTCAACTGGTCAGCCTTTTGTCAATCTTCAAAACTATGCAGTGACATGGGTCAACAAATTCCCCCTTTTTGATGATGACAAACTCTGTGCTTAATCCTGTATACACTTCAAAGAACTTTGTATGGTTTTGAGCATTAATCATAGAGAATCCAGGTTCATTAGGTTATAAATATCACTTTAAACTTTAAAAATATTTTTGAAAAGTTCAGCACAAACCTATCTTCCCCCTTTTGGCATCATCGAAAAGTTTGCAAAATGATATACTTACCAGTTTTATTAATTATTACTCATGGTCATTGAGGAAAATGCAGGTGCAAAACATGATTAATCAACACAAGAAACTAATAAATGTTAGCTAACTCAGAAATTGAGACAAGCCAATAACTAAAAGAAAAATTCATTGATAAGTAATGATAATCAACCACCATACAGCAAAGCAAAAACAAACCAACCATGAGCAAAAACAAAAAAAAAGAGTAAGAAGAACTGAAACTGAGAACTGGTCTTAAGATGGGCTATGGAAGCTCTAAGAATCCTAAGGATGGGAAGGTGTAGTGGAGGTTGTGTTCTTGGATTGTAGGAGAGACAACATCTGCTGAAGAACACCCTCGTTATTTTCGTTCTCCTTTGCTAATTCAGCTCTAAGAGCATCCCGCTCTTCTTCAACCTCAATCACACGAGACTTCAAACGAATGATCTCTATATCCTTAATCTCGTTTTCTTGCACCAAAGTTCTAACTTTGTTGTTGACTGGTTGTGTTGATTGCCTTCCTTGACACTACATTCCCCATAAACTCTATCAACTCAGCTCTTGCCAGCCTGCCTTCCATGCGAAGGACCAGGTCCTTCCAGCCTTGCACCTCCAGAGTTTCCATTAGATATTGCATACCAGGCTCCTCTAAATCCTTCACAAGCTTACCCTTTAGTATTGTTCTTTTTCCAAACATGGTAACTCTGCCAGTCACCACTCCAATTTCCTTCTCCTCCTCTCTACTCCAGTCTGCATCATCATCATAAACAACTTTCACTCTCTTTGACTTGGCCCTGGTCTTCTTAACAGATCTTGTTGGTGCGACAGACATCCTAGCTGACTTCTTTGAAAAAGATTTAGCCTTTGTGGGTTTTGGTGTCTCAGCCACGTCTGAGCAGGTTGCTCCTTCTGTTCGACCAGGTCCAACCTAGTCTCATCAATCTCAATATCCTCAACAGGCTCTCCAACTTTTTCTTTTCCTTTTGCTGCCCTCTTCTTCTTGCTCTCCTTCAGAGCCTTTTCTAATTTCTTTTCTTCTTCTCTCACAGTGCTACGAGTAGCTCTAACTTTTTGAGCAGAAACATCAGCAACTTCAGAAATTTTCCTTTTCTTTGAAGGAACTGGGTGAGTGTCCTTCTTGGGTTTCTGACTCCTTCTTCTCTTGGGGTTATAAGACTCCCCCAGTTTTTTCAACCTTTCAGCCAATGTTTCTTCCCCCCGATGAACCAGGTTCATCTGAACCTTTCTTCTGACTTGCAAGACCTGTTGCAGCTTCCTCAACTATGCTTCCCCCTAAATCAGTGACTTTTTGGAACAGGTTCATTATGGATTGGTACAAGACTTAGGAATGAACCAAATATAGATAGAATCCTGCTCATGTGTGACTGTAATTGAATTGCTATATGGAGAAGAGTACGTACCTTGTCAGTCAGATGAATCAGCATAGATGAACCAGGTTCATCCTGTTAGAAAACTTTAAATTGCCTCAATTTACAAAGATAGATAAACATTATTAGTATCCAGGGAATCATATTAATACATGGCACAAGAGTATGGCAATAAAGACATGATGCTGAGTAATTATTAAT
>ML382925.1:0-38468 GCA_005239525.1 Nicotiana knightiana | reverse complement strand
CCACAATGGGTGCAGATTTTATTCTCAGGAAGAGTGAGATACTTGTTTTTGGGATCCCACTTGGGCAATTGACTTCCAAAGCCAATCCCTCTCCTGTTGCTACTATGATTCTCTTGAAGCCATATCAGGGCGTCAGAGGATTTATTCCATTTACAGGTTCGATCCAATTCATGTTTGACTTTTCCAAGTTCTTCATTAAGAGTTCTTATTTGTTCGTCCTTGGCATAAATCTTATCTTTTAATTTTCCCATGTTTTCTTCTAACATTATATGAGAATGATCAACAACCTTTTTACTTGATCCTAGCTTTAGCTTTAAGTTTTCAGATTTTAGTCTAGAATCTCAGTTTCAAGTTGATGAACCTGGTTCAACAAGTCAGTGTTTTTCTTTTCAGATTCATTGACTCTGATTTCCAGGTTTATGCACTTTTCTTTTAGCATTGCACATTCTTTAGATAGTTGATCCTTCTCTTTGGTTGTTTCCTCAGAATCATCTATGAAATCAAGTAGCAACTCAGAGAGTTTTTCCTTAGATAGGAACTTTACTTTGTTTTTAAGATGGGAGATACTTACCTCTGGTTCTTCATGTGATTCCTTGTCAGATTCTCCAATTGCCATGAGCGCCTACCATCTGAACTTTCCCCCCAAGCAGCAACCATAGCCTTTGTTGTGGTTGTCTTGGGTTGAACCTGTTCCTTCCTCCTGTTCCTTCTCTCATATCTTTCCTTTTTCCACTCTACTTCCCACTGAGGATAGGTTTTAATGAGATGGTCAGTCTTACCATATTTATAGCATCCCTCGTTGGTTGATCTTTCTGGAGCTTTTCCTTTGTTGTAGTTTCCTCCTCTAGAGATGTCTTTCTTCCTCATGAGAAAGTTTCCGAATTCTTTGGTGATCATGGCCATCTCATCATCTTCCAGATTTGCTCCCTCAGTGATTCTTAGGTCAAGACTCCTCTCCTTCTTTGGACCATCCATCGTCATTGTCTGCCTTCTCAGTTCATAAGCAGTGAGGTTTCCAATTAGCTCATCTAATCTGAGGGTTGCCATATTTTTGGATTCCTGGATAGTAGTGATTTTGCTTTCCAAGGAAATAGGCAAGACCCTTGTTAGGATCTTCTCAACCCTGTCCTCTTCAAGAATGACTCTTCCAAGAGACTTCATTTCATTAGTCAAGGTTGTGAACCTTGTGTACATCTCTTGGATAGTCTCTCCTTCTTTCATAGTGAAGTTTTCATACTGAGAGTATAGTAGAGTACCTCTTGACCTTTTTACCTGAGGTGTTCCTTCATGGGCTACTTGCAAGGTATCCCAAATCTCTTTGGCAGTGGTGCAGCTTTGGATTCTGCTGTACTCGTCTGGACCTAGTCCACACACTAGCCACTTTTTGGCCTTTGCATTCTTCTCCCATTTCTTCAGATCCTCAGCAGTGCAATCAGCTCTAGTCTTTGGTATATCTATACCTTCAGCAGTCTTCATCATGGTAGCTAGAGGACCATCAGTGACTATGTCCCAGAGTTCATAGTCTTCTCCAATTAGGTGATCCTTAATCCTATTTTTCCCCTATGAGTAGTACTGGCCATTGAAGAGTGATGGCCTTGCAGTTGATTGACCTTCCCAATTTCCAGATGGTGCACTTATCTTGATCTTCTCCAAGGTGTTAGTCTTTCAAGGATAACCCGCTCTGATACCAATTGTTGTTTTAGACTTCAATACCATAAAATAAGATAGGTTACTTTGTGTGGTACCCGATTTTCGAGTGTTTTCTCAGTAGAAGAACCTGGTTCTTCTTGGTGTTCCAACTACTACTGTTGCGGAATAATAAAAAGCAGTAAAGTAAAAACACAGAGATTTTTACGTGGAAAACACCTGGCTCAAAAGGTGAAAAACCACGACCTACTCCTCGGTAGGATTGGCTCAACTCTTCACTAAAAACTATGAGCCAAACGGACTTACAAAATAAACTCTTTTGTAATCCTAGGACTAACTCTAATCCCTTTGTAGTAACTAGCCCCCAGCTAATTTCTACACACCTCAAGTTAACTCTAACTTGAACAATACGTACCTATTACAATTGCTTCTATGAAAGCTGAAAGATACAATATTAAAAACTCCTACTACAATCAACTAGACTCAATAATCAATCTAATGGAACTGGCTCTTCTAGTTGAACTGTAGCCTTTGCATCTCACAATGATTCTGCTAGCAAAAATAAACTCTGGGAATTTTTCTTTCAGACTTTGATTCACTTCAGCTTTGTGCGTGTTGAATTCCAGCAGAAATACATCAAGTATTTATAGAGTCAGTCGTTGAGCTTGTCTTCCAATTCTAGTTCAACTCTACCTGGGTGAACCAATTCGAACCAAACTCAACTTTCTTTCTTTTGTTACTTTCCTTGCTGAATTCGACTTCAATTAATCAGATCAGTTTGCAACCTTTTCGCATTAGGAGACGGTCTCTTGGTTCATTGATATTTAAAATTCAAAACATCTCGTAAGCATATACGGTTCATGTGCCAGCTAGTTAGTTCAAGATGTGTGCTCGGATGGACCTGGTTCAACTGGTCAGCCTTTTGTCAATCTTCAAAACTATGCAGTGACATGGGTCAACAAGGGCTTACATTTTTGATATTGCCTCGTGAAGGGATTACATTGGTTCCTCGTGGAGGGCTTACAGATATGATATTGCCTCATTGTGGGCTTATGGACTTAACGTTGCCTCGTTGAGGGCTTATAAGTTTGAGCATGACTAATTGAGGTCTTACAGATACAATAATGCCTCATGGAGGTCTTGTAAGCCCGAAGTTTCTGACACTAAGGTCTTATGGCTCATCAAATCCCCGAGTGTTCGGGCGCCTTCGGCCCTGGAGTCTTTCTTGTGAGAATAGTGAATTTCTTTGGAGCATGAAGTGTTTTGTCAATAAAAGATTGTACTTCGATTACTTGGTACAAGTATACATGTTTTCGCCATCGAGGGTTTGATTATTCTATGTGGACACGGTTCATTCGACCGTTTGGTCTGATACATCATTCTCCTGTCGAGACCCTTTTCAGCATACTTTGATTTCTTCGAGGAGGTGGTCTTCCGGGGGGATGACCCCCAGTATTTGAGGTTGATTGAAGAGAAGCCTTGAATACTTGTTGAGTTTTCCTTAGGTAGCATATAGATGTTGCCTCGTTAAAAACCTTGTCGGTAAAACCCTAGTGGGATAAAACCCGACCGAAGGAAAAGAGTACAACGCATGCTTTAAAATCCAAGGTCTTCAAGTAGAAGGGTGTTGCGGCGTCATCCATCGGACACCTGTAAAAAATTAGTGTAAAGCACAAAATGAAAAGGGAGAAGGTTATACCTTAGCAATAATAGCGTTTGAGCATTGATATGTTCCAATTGTTTGGAAATTGCTCGCCTTCCATGGCGAGTTTGTAGGACCCTTTGCCGATTACTCCGAGGACGCGGTACGGTCCTTCCCAGCTCAGGCCTAGCTTCCCTTCATTAGGGTTTCGAGTGTTAAGGGTGACTTTCATTAGGACTAAGTCCCTGACTCCGAAATTTCAGAGGTTTGTACTCCTGTTATAGTATCTTTCGATCCTTTACTTTTGGCGGCTATCCAGGCCAGTGAAGCTTCTCGCTTGTCATCTAATAGTTCGAGGGCTATAGTCACGGCCTCATTGTTTGAGTCCTTGGTGGCATGTCGGAATCTGGCGCTTGGCTCTCCGACCTCGACCGGTATCAAAGGCTCGGACCCAATACCAAAGATAAAGGCGCCTCTCCTGTGCTCGATTTAGAGGTTGTCCGATATGCCCATAGCACCTCGGGCAGCATTTCTCTCCATTTTCCTTTTGCATTTTCTAACTTCTTTTTCAAGTTTTGAATGATGGTCTTGTTTGTGGACTCGGCCTGACCATTGGCACATGGGTGGTAGGGCGTTGATAGGATCCTTTTGATTTTGTGATCCTCGAGAAACCTTGTTACTTTTCCTCCGATGAACTGCTTCTTGTTATCACACGTTATCTCGGAGGGGATCCCCAATCGGCACATGATGCGATCCTAGATGAAGTTCTCTTATCTTCTCGTAGGCCTGTGATTCCACCCATTTTGAGAAGTAGTCAATCATAAATATAATAAATCTAGCTTTACCTGGCGCCGTTGGTAGGGGACCGACAATGTCCATCCCCCTTTTCATGAACGGCCATGGTGATTAGACTGAATGAAGTTGTTCACCGGGTTGGTGGATCATTGGTGCAAATCTTTGACACTTGTCGCATTTTCGGAAAAATTCTTTGGTGTCCCTTTCCATGTTGTCCCAATAGTAACCTGCTCTGATCACCTTTCGAATTAAGGAATCGGCACCAGAGTGATTTTTGCAGGTGCCCTCGTGGATTTCTCGGAGTACGTAAACAGAGTCTCCTGGCCCCAAACATACTGCTAGGGGCCCATCAAAGGTTCTTCTGTATAGAGTTCTATTCTCGTCGAGTGAAAATGGCCCTTGATTCTTTTGGGTCTGTGGGTAGCTTCCCACTTCCCAAATAATCGATGTACTTATTAATGCAAGAGCTAATTTTTCTAAGTGTGGATACCTGGTTTCAGCATCTCCCAGGGTTCGACTCACATAGTAGACAGGGAATTGCGTACCTTGCTTATCTCGAACCAACACGCCACTTACCGCTACCTTGGACACTGCTAAGTACAAGTATAGCATTTTGTCCTCCTTTGGGGTGTGGAGCAAAGGCGGGCTTGAGAGATACTGATTTAAATCCTCTAAGGCGTGCTGGCACTCCGGAGTCCACTCAAAGTTGTTTTTCTGTTTGAGTAGGGAGAAAAAGTGATGGCTCCGATATGATGACCTCGAGATGAATCGGTCTAACGCCGCTATCTGCTTGGTTAGCCGCTGTACGGCCTTCACATTGTTTACCACCGTGATTTCTTCGATGGACTTGATTTTTTCAGGGTTGATTTCAATCCCCCTGTTTGATACCATGAAGCCTAAAAAATTTCCCGAACCTACGCCGAAGGCGCATTTCTCGGGGTTGAGCTTCATGTTGTAGCTTCTAAGGATGTTGAATGTTTCCTGCAAATGAGTCAAATGATCCTCTGCGCGCAGGGACTTAACTAGCATGTCATCAATGTAAACTTCTATGGATTTGCCTATTTTATATTTGAACATCTTATTAACTAGGAGTTGGTACGTGGCCCCTGCGTTTTTTAGCCCAAAAGGCATTACATTGTAGTAGTATGTGTCATACTTCGTGATGAATGAAGTTGTTTCCCTATCCTCGGGGTTCATTTGAATTTTATTACACCCGGAGTACGCGTCGAGAAAGGTGAGGATCTCGTGGCCAGCCGTGGCGTCAATCAAGCGATCGATGTTGGGCAACGGGAATGAATCTTTTGGGGCATGCTTTATTTAAGTCTTTATAATCTATGCACATTATTAATTTGTTCCCCTTTTTGGAAACTACTACTACATTTTCCAAACATTCGGGATATTTTACTTCCCTGATAGTCCTTATTCTGAGGAGTTGCGTTACCTCGTCTTTGACGAACACATGTTTTACCTCGGACTGAGGCCTCCTTTTTTGCTTCACCGGTTTAAACCTGGGGTCGACGCTTAGCCGATGGATGGTTATTTCCGGTGGGATCCCTGTCATGTCTAAGTGGGACCAAGCAAAGCAATCAATGTTGTTAATAAGAAATTAAATGAGTTTATTCCTGAGTTGGGGGGTTAATCCCTTTCCCAGGTATACCTTTCGATCTGGGAGATATTCCATCAAAACAACTTGCTCCAATTCTTCGACCGTTGATTTTGTTGCGTTCGATTCTTTGGGGGAAACGTAGGTTCGAGGAGTGAGGAAGTCTTCTTCATCATCCTCAGAGACCTATTTATCTTTTGACCCCTCCGACGTGGAGTATATAGGCGCCGGTGACATGTCGTTTACTGCGAACATTTCCTTTGCCGCATGCTGCTCTCCATATACCGTTTTTACACCATCTTTTGTGGGGAAATTCACCATTTGATGAAGATTTGATGGTACTGCCCTTATGTTATGTATCCACGGCCTTCCAAGCAAGACATTGTATCTTATGTCACCTTCGATGACATGGAACTTGGTGTTTCGAACTGTACCAGATATGTCGACCGGGAGGATTATTTCCCCCTTCATTGTCTCGCTTGCCATGTTGAATCCATTGAGGACTCGAGAGGTGGGTATGATTTGATCGAGAAGTCCGAGCTCTACACCACCTTCGACCTGATTATATTGGTCGAGCTACCTGGGTCCACGAGCACACGTTTAATTTGAATGTTATTCAAGAGAAAGGAAATTACCAGTGCACCATTATGTGGTTGAGACAAAGTCTCGATGTCCTCTTCGTTGAATGAAAGAGAATCTTCAAGTATGTAGCTCAGAGTTCGCTTTTCCCTGGTGATGGATACTTTTGTTCGCTTGAAAAAGGGTCTTTGAGGGACGTCGACTCCTCCAATAATCATGTGGATGACGTGTTGTGGTTCTTCAGTTTCATTTTTCATGTTCGCCTCTCTTTCTCAAAATTTGTTTTTAGCTCGGTCGATGAGGAACTCTCAAAGGTTCCCTTTGCTAGTCAGTGGGGCTACCTCTTCTCGAAGTTGTCTGCAATCCTCGGTCCTATGACCATGAGTGTCGTGATATTCGCATATCAAGTTAGGGTTCCTTTGCAAAGGATCTGATAGTACGGGTCTTGGCCATCTGCTGTCTTTGATTTGACCTATGGCCAATACAATGTCTGAAACATCAATGTTGAAGTTGTACTCTGATAGCCGAGGTGCCTCTACCGGCCATGTATGCCTGTCAAACCCTGCTTTGTTCACGAGTCCTCGAGGATTCTGGCCTCGATCCATCCTTTGATCAGTTCGAGGTATGTTGCGCCTCGGGATATTTCTGTGATTTTCTATATACGGTTGATACCTTTCTTTGCTTGGCCTTGGCTCTCTCTCTGGAAGCCATGACTCCTTTGCTAAGAGCCTGCTAGGATACACCGAGCCCGAGGGGGCTTCCAATTGGTCATCCTCGACTCTGATCTTTGATTGATACTTGTTGTGTACATCTGCCCAAACTACGGCGGGATACTCGATTAAGTTTTGCTTCAGCTGCTTTGAAGCTATCAAGCTTCGTTCATTCAAGCCCTGAGTGAAGCCTTGCACTTCCCAATCATTAGAGACCTGTGGTAATTCCATTCGTTCCAATTGGAAGCGGGATACGAACTCCCTTAGCATCTCATTCTCTCTTTGTTTGATTTTGAAGACGTCCCATTTCCTCGTAGCGAACTTGATGGAACTAGCATGCGCCTTCACAAAAGAGTCATCCATCACGGCAAATGAATCTATCGAGTTCAGGGGCAGGTTATGATACCACATCATGGCCCCTTTGGACAGCGTTTCTCCAAATTTTTTCAATAATACGGATTCAATTTCGTCATCTTTTAAGTCGTTCCCTTTCACAGCACAAGTGTAAGAAATAATGTGCTCATTGGAGTCCGAGGTTCCATTGTACTTCGGGAGATCGGGCATTCTGAATTTCTTCGGGATGGGCTTCAGAGCCGCACTTGATGGGAATGGCTTTTGCACGAACTTCTTTGAATCTACACCCTTCAGAATCGGGGGTGCACCCGGGATCTGATCGACCCTCGAGTTATAGGTCTTCACCTTTTTGTTGTTAGATTATATCTTCTTTTCACCTGATTCTATCCTCTTTGTGAGGTCCTCGAGCATCTTCATAATAGCAGGGTCAGCTGCTGACCCGTTATTGCTCTACCTTTCTGGTGCTTGTTCGACTCGAGGAGCCGTTTCTGGTGTTGCTGTGCTTGGAGTTTTTTATGGCTTTGTAGCTGAGCAATAGCCATTTGTTATGCTTGAAACATCTCAAATATGACATGTAGGCTAACTTCTATTTTCTTTTTGACAATGGACTCTTTGTGCTTCATCTTGGTCTCCTTCGTGCACACTTTCATCTTTATGAGAGCTTACATCGACATGTTGAGCGTTGCGTGAGCCTGCATCAACGGGGATTCGTACTGGTTCCCCTTCAAGGTTTTGCGGCGGTACACGACACCTGAAGCAACTTCACCGTTCTCTCCATGATCCTCAGGACCGTTGTTTTCATGTGCATTCACTAAGTTAGACATTTTTTGACCTGAAATTGAAGATTCTTGGACAAGAAAAAGTGTGAAGAATAACTTGTGTTTTTAGAAAACCAGCACTAAAACAATCACTATACTCCAAACTGTTTACCGTGAAAATAGTAATTACAATTATATCTGATTTTGTGGTTCTAAAAATATGTGATTTATTTTAATACTAGTTGTTAGGCAATAGATGCTAAATATAAGTAAAGAAAGTGTGATAATAACAAAGGAAAGTATTGATATGCAGACCGAGCTATTGATAGACAGGGTCTCGAGGTCGAGCTCGAGTGCTTGACATAGGGTGATCGATGAAGGATTAACAGCTTAATGGGCCTAAAAAATGGCCTCTTTATGATCAATAGAAAGCAATAAATCAATGGAACAATTGTAGAGAATGTTTGAGTTAGAGAGCAGAGAAATGTTCTTGTTATTCTATTGAATATCATATATCTTACAAAATGACAAGGGTCCCCTTTATATAAGAAGGGGAATCCCAACATGGTACATGTATAATTATTACAAAAAAATACAACTGGTACATCTGCTTAATGGTCCGGTACAGACTTGTACTATCTTTGCAGGCGTTGTCAGTTACAACCACGTGCCCTTGGGAATTTTCCGCCTTCTCATGACGGTCTTCAATCTTGACACTGCCTCGAGGTATATCGATCCCCCGGAATACTTCCTTGAGGAATGCACCTCAGAGTTGAACTTCGGATTCTGCTCTGATACAATCAAGGTCGAGGCTTGGAACGCTGTAAAAGCCTTGAAATCGACCTTCCCCGATTTTACTGTATACAATATTGCTAATTAAGACAAATGAATGTTTACCACTCGAGGGTATTCAATGAGGAATATTCTTTAGTATTAAATGCACAGTCCATTATAGAAAATTGTGGCATTCATAGCCTGCCCTTAAATATTCATCAATGGCCCCCCATAATTGTCATTTAAGAAGAGTTTGATCCTAGGACCATGTTCCTTAGTTATAGGGATAAATATTGACTTCAACACCCATGGTAAAGGACACGAATTTTCTAACAAACTTATGTTGTATACTATTCTAAATCTCAATAATACATAATTTCTTGTCTATTGATGTTCATATTTGTTACACCCCATGTTTTCGTACGTGAAGGTACGCTATAAGTAAATTGATGAAAGCTCGAAAATGAGATGTTACATCCCGTATTTTTGTACGTTAAAGTTTCTTCGTTAGTTAATCGACATATGTTCGGGATGAAATTATTTTGAGATTATAAGAATTATGCTATTTCAAAGTGATGAGTAAATTTGTGAAGGTGAGAGGGTAAGCAAATCGAAGAAAATGAATTTCATCAAAGTTTGACATTTTGAGATAAAATACGGTCCAAGCTACAATACCTCATATTTATGGACTAGTTACATACAAGGTACCACATGAACATGATAGAAAGATGTATAAAGTGTTTTAAAAACGAGTAGTATTTTAAGTAATTTGAGATAATTTCTAATTATGTGGATAATTGGATAATTATTGGTTAATGGGGGATTAACAAATTATTTAAGGAATTAAGTGGTTAATTGTTGGAAAGTTTAAAGAGCCCCAACATGGCAGCAAATGGAGCCTTAATCAACCCAAAATTGTGACTCTTACACCATGTAGCAAGGTGGCACTTTTAAAGGGATTTTGTGGCCAAGTCACCATAATGTGGGGCCCACACCAATTAAGATTTAAAGCCTCTCTAAATCACTTAAGGAGGTGTTTATATCTCTACAATATGAGGAAGGGAGTCTTCAGCATGTTCATACAAGAACATGTATGATAGTAATGTGAATACTTATAAAAATTTCATACGAAATTATATTGCTTAATAGCAACGGGATTTTGCGATTCTAAGGGAGTACGGTGCAATCTTTCCCAAGAATATCTATGTATTTTTTCCTAATCCAGGTATATTAAGGTTAATCCCTTCCTTCATTTTGGCATGATCTTGTAACTGCATGTGTTTGATAACGAGTCATAAAGAGAAGTTCATACTCCCGAATTTAGATATATTATCCTAGTTTCATATGTTACAGTATGTTTCCTTATCGGGACTTCATATTTAATTGAGTATTGTCTTCTTCTAGTCAAGAGAGCGGAAGGTCTATATATATACAGTATTACAGTAATTTCCCCACCACCGAGCTATAATCGATGGGCAGGACCCTATTAGGCAACCTCTGATCAGATGGTAAGTTATATATCGAGCCTACTTTGGCTGAGCGCCTATGAGAGAGCCCAACATGGCCGAGATACAGAGCATTGTATGTCCGAGCACCTATGAGTGGGTCTACTATAGCAGAACAGTTATATATACCGAGCCTTATAAGTCCGAACAACTATTTTACTTACTATATTGAGAGAGTTGAGTCAGTATCAGCAGGTAAACATATCTTGAGATTATCTTTGATCCAGTTACTTTCAGTTATTATATTATAAGTTCAGTTTCAGCTTTCAATTATTTTGTTGCCTTACATACTCGGTACATTATTTTGTACTAGCATCCCTTTTGCCTGGGGACACTACATTTCATGAGTACAGGTTCAGACAGATAGACGGGTAGACCTCTTTAGTAGATGTTGCCCGAGTTCAGCTTGATCGTTAAGCTCCACGTCCTTCGGAGTTGCCAGGTCTAGAGTTTATGTACATCTTGTATATATGTGTATATATGTTATGGGTAGGTCGGGGCCATATTTCGATCACAGTACATCCATCCGTAGAGGCTTGTAGACATATCATGTTAGTTAGTGCAGTATGTATATTTTGTTGGTTTGTCAGCTGAAGTAGTCATGACAGCCTTGTCGGCCCTACTTGATATTGATGTTTAGTCAGCGCAAGTTTCCCGTTCAGTTTTATATGTTGCATCGCAAATTGTCTTGCAATGTGGCCCATGGCAAAGGTATGTCATTATATGTTCAGATTCCCTTAGTCGTAAGTTGGTACGCAAGGATAGGTGAGGCACCAGGTGCTGTCTCGCCCCCAGGTTCGGGGCGTGATAGAAGTAGTATCAGAGCAGTTCTGTCCTAGGGAGTCTACAAGCCGTGTCTAGTATAGTATTGTTTATGGGTGTGTTGTGCACCACACTTATAAGCAGTAGGCTACAGGGCATTTAGGACTGTCACTCTTTCTTCTTACTCTACATCGTGTGGTAGAGCTCAGTTGTAAGAACTCAATTTCCTAAATTCTATTTTATTCGTAATAAGACAATGCCTAAATCTAGAAGGACAATTGGTAAGATATTACATGTCATTGTGGAAGAGTTGAGTTAGAGGAACTCAATTATGCATGATGCTTATGATAAGTAAATATGATGTCTTCAGCAGATCATGTGTGCACTGAAAGGTGTAAGCTTCTTGATAAGGATCCCTAAGGCAAGAATATCTATCCACTCTTATGGTAGAAAGCAATGAAAGAATCAAAAGATACAAGTTTCAACAAGTAAAAGAAGCAAGGTAAAGAAGGGTACGAGGTACCTAGTTAGTAGAGATGAACATTATCTACAATTCCGGAAGAGAGATATAAACATTTTGAGTTACCTTCAACAGTAATAGAGGTATGTACAATTGGTCACACCCATTTCAGTTATGCCCTATGGTGGCTAACAGGTGTAGTTAAGAGAAGGACGGGATATCAGGATCCGGCTAGGGTTAGGGTAACCCAAATTGGTGAATGGATTTCTTGTGTTAGTTGTCATTTCCAAAGGACATTGCAAATGTGCTAGTAGATCTCCTTGAGAGAAACCTAGATGGTACACTCTAGAATAGTACAACTAGATATGAATACTAGAATGTTCAAAAAAAAGATTTACAAATACAGGCACTGGAATCCTGGAAGGGATTAATATTACCTTAGTATGACTCCCGTCCCTAGTAGGGAGAGAATGTTAGGCAACCCAAAGAGCCCGTGGATAGAGCAAGGGGAGCTAAAAGCAAAAGAATGTCTTGTCTAAGTTTTCAGAATAAAGTGATTGACAGAAATGTTAGCAAGAAATAAGAAGAGAGTTAATGGAGCATTATGAGTAAGAAGTGACACATGGAAGACAACGGTAGATCAAAAAATGATAGTATTACAGAGTTTATGGTCAAGGGAAGGAAAAGATGAGAAGTGACAGGCCTTGGGACAACAAAAGAGTATAGACCATAAAGTCATATCCTCATTTCGAGAAATAAGTTTTTGACTCCAACGCGACTACCAGAAGGAAAAGTTAGACCTCAGAATAATAGAAATCAGTATGGGCTGGTGAAAAAGATAAACTACACATGAATTAGGGGTTGAGTGATTTGATAGTGGTCGACATCATAAGAATTTCATATTTCATTCCGGCAATAACACAATGGACAACATAAGAAGATTCATGAGAAATTATGAGAATGGTTATTCAGGAAGACGCTTCCCTAAAGCAATAAATGTGAGAAAAGTTAAGCTTAAGAGACTGTATGTGCCAGTTATAGTAATTGTCACCTCGCGAGTAAGGAATTTATTTATCCTTAGTACAGAAGGATTATCGCAACGCGAGTAAAGGTCATCGATGATGTGAAAAGATGCCAAAAATGAAGAGGTAAAACATCTATAGGTAGATTGTCGTAGCTCCAACTCTTAGTACTCTCCTAAATGGGGGAATATGGAGTGACGTGATATTAACTCAGAATTAAATGGTTCTAGTAACTATGGAGTGGTAATGAGGGAATGCGATAAAAATGAGAAATGGATGAAATTGCACCTATTCAAAGCCTACAGATATGCTGGGATTCCAGAATATTATACAAACACGACATCAAGGAGAGAAAGTAAGGGTTCCTGCCCGAGATGTTATTGATAAATAAGGAGCCAGTAGAAGACGTAAGTTAAGACAAAGGAAATAACCCAAGAAATATTACGCGGAATATTGATATGAGAATGGGCCAACGAGTAGTTAGTAGTTGATTCAGGAAGAGCCTAGTTATGGCTAGACAAGGGGATACAAACAAATCAACAGATCGTGCTAGATAAACATAATGAACCCCAACGTGGGGAATTCAGCCTCGCAGATATGACAATGTACTACTTGAGGTATATTCAAATAAGAGTTGGGAAAGTTAAAGGTACCATATGAGTGTTACGAAAACAAAAGAGGATGCCACGGGGAAGATAGTCAAAATATTAGTTCAGGAGAAACCCTACAAGCACTGAGGCGTGGAGGTAGGTACCTATGGATAATTATAGGCGAGGAAAGACATCAAAAATTCTGTCGGATACGATATAATAATCTTGCATCTTTATAAAAGTCAGAAGGTCCTCCTTAAGTACTACAATGAAAGACTAGCTGAAGAAATAAGGAAGAAGGCTTCAACCTAAACATGGTAACTTGAAGGAGAAATGGTCATTTAAAAGCAGCCTCACAACAACATTGTACGCACTCCATGAGAAAGTGGCACCTACTGTGGCTACTGAACGGGAAAACAAATCAAAAGTAATATTCGAGATCGTATGAGGTTGAATGAGAACTCCGACATGCATGGAAACTAAGATAAGCTAAGTATGCACACAACAAGGGGGCAGAAAGACCAGGAAAAGTAATTGCTTACATTTGAAGAAAGTTGAGAAGTAATGAAAGGAATTATTCGATCAATGATCTAGAGTAGTTACATTATGAATGCACTTAAGATTCAGAATATTATCCATGCAACATATATACCGACATTATACAGTTGTGGAAGACTCCAGTATAAGTTAAAAGAAAGAATTGAGCCCAGGGCATAGATAAAGGATTGAATTGTTAGAAGATTGTATCATGGATATTCCATAACGCCCATGAAAGACTAAAGTAATAACTAATACCATGAGCTGCAGTTCGGAAGATAGCTTAAGCCTACATAAGGGTTGATCAGAAGGAAGAAGAAACTGAAGAGTTACATCAACGAAGTAAATCAGGAATCTGATTATTGGACCTAGAAAATTATAGGAATCATGATTAAGAACATTGCAGAATCACTCTTAATATAGGAGATACAAGATAGATAAAACAGTAACCATATTCTATAACGGCTCTACGATAAAGTCAGTTAGAAAAGTACCAGCCTCATAAGAAGTCAATATGAAGCTCTCAGCTTCAAGTTGTGGATGTGAATTATACCTATGTGGAAGGGGGGTCATGAAAGAGATAGAAGATATGATGCGAGATCTTAAGTTAAAGGTAAACAACGTGTGAAATACTCAAATACATAAGGTTTTGAATAGTTCATACTTCGGATAGAAGGCTAGAAGCGCGGGGATTCAGTATCCAGGAATGATAGCAGCATCGTCAGTGGCATATCTTCCAGCCTATGGTTTCTAGGTACCGAGAGATCTTGTCAAGAGAGTAAAGAAGAGTTGGATACGATGTGATGTCTCGCTTGATGTTCCATAATAACACAAGGAAATATATAGTGCAAGAAAGTTGAAGGAAGTTTGCGAGTAGTATAAATAGATATATGTAGGTCGCAAGCTAAAGTATGTTAAAGCTGCAAGGTTTTAGGAAGACATGAGTAAGGATAAGAAAGGTCAAGTGAGAAGGTGACGATAATGGATAAGTCCTCAGGATTACGGCCATGAAAACAAGAGAGCTGATGGTATCTCTAAGTTATTGAAAGCTCAGTATAGCCTGAATGAACTCAAAGGAGTTACTCATCATAAGTAGCATTAGAAGAGATGAATGTTGCCCTGGTGGTAGAATATGGGTGTAATTGTGATAGATAAAAGATGATGTTTGGGCCTTCGATTGAGTATTGATTTGAAAAAAAAGGATTTCACAGAAGACACAAGATTAAAATACCGACATAAGGTGAATCACATTGGGATGCTATGAAATACGGTTATGGGAGTATGGTATTGCCCCAAGGTGGATCAGGAAAGTCACTTCAAATGTTCCTCGATGCAACGTGAGCCCTAGTGATTACGTAAGAGGTTTCAAGTTATCAGTGGTAAGTTGTTGATCAATATTGAGGTGAATCAACAATGGATGGATAAAAGTTACGAAGCATGAGATGAGATTAGGTCGTCATTCTTAAGATGAACAGCAATGAGGAAGCATTAAAGGATTTAGATTTATACATATGGGATAACCAACGAGAGTAGCCTGGAGTTTGGTAGCAAACCCCAGTAATAATAAACCGAAGAAAGAGTTATGGTATAATATAACCTATATAGATGTAAAGCCATAGACACCCAGAGGTACAAATTGGCATGGTTATGCATATGTTCACAAAGTGAGACCAAGAGATTGGCTAAAAGCTGGAGGGAAGAGTCGCATAGGCGCATATACAAGGAAAAAGTTACAGGTTGCATGACAGAAAATTGCAAGAGTTACTAGAGCAGTTGTCAAGATGGCAAGTAGAGTACTAAAGTAATCGCAACAACTATAGGTTATGATAATGGTAAATGCATCAGTCAATATTCGAGGACGAATGTTCCAAAGGGGGGAATGATGTTACACCCCATGTTTTCATACGTGAAGGTAAGCCATAAGTATATTGATGAAATCTCGAAAATGAGACGTTACATCCTGTATTTTTGTATGTTAAAGTTTAGTCGTAAGTTAATCGACATAACTTCGGGGATGAGATTATTTTGAGATTATAAGCCTTATGTTATTTCAAACAAGTGATGAGTAAATTCGTGAAGGTGAGAGGGTAAGAAAATCGAAGAAAATGAATACGGTCCAAGCTACAATACCCCATATTTATGGACTAGTGCCATACAAGGTACCACATGACCATGATAGAAAGATGTATAAAGTGTGTTAAAAGCGAGTAGTATTTTAAGTAATCTCAGATAATTTCTAATTATGTGGATAATTGGGTAATTATTTCTTAATGGGGGATTAACAAATTAATTAAGGAATTAAGTGGTTAATTGTTGGATAAGTTTAAAGAGCCCCAACGTGGCAGCAAATGGAGCCTTAATCAAGCCATTGTGACTCTTACACCATGTAGCAAGGTGGCACTTTTAAAGGGATTTTATGGCCAAGTCACCATAATGTGGGGCCCACACCAATTAAGATTTAAAGCCTTTTTAAATCACTTAAGGAGGTGTTTATATCTCTACAATATGAGGAAGGGAGTCTTCAGCAAGTTCATATAAGAACATGTATGATAGTACTGTGAGTTTCTTAAATAAAAATTTCATACGAAATTATACTGCGTAATAGAAATGGGATTTTGCGATTCTAAGGGAGTACGGTGCAATCTTTCCCAAGAATATCATACGAATTTTTCCCGACTCCAGGTATGTTAAAGTTAAGCCCTTCCTTCATTTTGGCATGATCTCATAACTACATGTGTTTGATAACGAGGCATAAAGAGAAGTTCATACTCCCTAATTTAGATATATTATCTAGATTCATAAGTTATAGTATTTTTCCTTATCGGGACTTCATATTCAATTGAGTATTGTCTTCTTCCAGTCAAGAGAGCGGAGGGTCTATATATATATATATAGTATTACAGTATTTTCCCTAATACCGAGCTATAATCGGTGGGCAGGTCCCTATTGGGAAACCTCTGATCAGATGGTAAGTTATATACTGAGCCTACTGTGGTTGAGCGCCTATGAGCGAGCCCAACATGGCCGAGATACAGAGCCTAGTATGGCTGATCGCTTATGAGCGAGCCTACTACGACAAAACAGTTATATATATCGAGCCTTATAAGGTCGGACAACTATTTTACTTACTATATTGAGAGAGTTGAGTTAGTATCAGCATGTAAGCATATCTTCATATTATCTTTGACCCCCAGTTACTTTCAGCTATTATATTATGAGTTCAGTTTCAGCTTTCAGTTATTTTGTTGCCTTACATACTCGGTACATTATTTAGTACTGACGTCCCTTTTGCTTGGGAACGCTGCATTTCATGTGTGCAGGTTCATATAGACAGACTGGTAGACCTCCTTAGTAGATTTTGCCCGAGTTCAGCTTCATTGGTAAGCTCTACGTCCTTTGGAGTTGCTTGGTCTAGAGTTTATGTACATCTTGTGTATATATGTATATATGTTATGGGTAGGTCGGGGCCCTATTCTGATCACAGTACATCCATCAGTAGATACTTGTATACATATCCTATTAGTTAGTGTAATATGTATATTTTGTTGGTTTGTCAGTTGTAGTACTCATGACGACCTTATCGGCCCTGCTTGATATTGATGTTTAGTTAGAGCTAGTTTCCCGTTCAGTTTTATATTTTGCATCGCAAATTATCTTGAAATGTGGCCCATGGCCAAGGTATGACATTATATGTTCAGATTCCCTTAGTCATAAGTTGGTACGCAAGGATAGATGAGACACCAGGTGCCGGTCTCGCCCCTCAGGTTCGGGGCGTGACAATATTACTACCTTCGGAAGGTGTGCTTCCGAAACCAAACTAATTAGCTGTTTTATCTCGATTTCAACACTAAGTATTGCATTTTATTTGATTTATTTATTTTTTTGCGATCAAATAGATTTGCTTGTCTATAAACCACGTTACAATTCAATTGTACATTTTTTGTCACGACTCAATTCTCTTATAGGCCGTGATGGTGCCCAGCGCTGCCGCTAGGCAAGCCAGCAGTGAACTAATCACGTGATTTCTCTTTTTATTAAACTTTCAAGTAATTAAATTTCCTTAATTAAAAGATTTAAAAACAACAAGTTTAAATAAATAAAACAAAAATAGTTGAGTGCAATCATAACCATAGCAATAATCCAAAACCACAAGTCTACTAGTGTGTGCCAAGACCTAGTGTCATAAGTGTATGAGCACTAACAGATTATACAAAACTCTAGCTATTGTCTGAAATGAAAAAAGACATAAATGAATTCAAAGGAGAGACTCTAGGCGCCGCAGAATGCCTCAGAAAGCAGCTCACCACTAGGCCTCCGGGTAACGGGTATGCGCGCCGGTGTGATCGCTATATGCACCTGCCTCGGATCCTGCACGGTCAGTGCAGAAGTGTAGCGTCAGTACATAAACAACATGTACCCAGTAAGAATCAAGTCTAACCTCAAATATTTAGTCACGAGGGGTCGACATCGACACTTACTATGGGCCAAAAAATAAAGAAGCTCCAGATAAGCATGGTTATGTAAACAACTACAGCAGTTTAATAACAACCGGGAAATAAATAATTCCGTTGCACATGCTAAATCTAAAATAATTTCCTATCCAATTTTATTTTAACCTCTCAAGCCATGAAATAATATCAAATAAATAATTAAAATCCAAGCACTATCACGCACGATTATGTCGAGGACGTACGACCTGATCCATAATAACGCGTACACTCCCGAGGATTGTGCGGCACAAACCATAGATGCATCTATCTACTGCCAAGGCATTTAGTAGCTCCAAAATAAGAGAGGATACTTTATAAGCATTTGACTTAAACGTTATTACAAGGCTAATACACAATGTAATACAATTTCCACTAACGGTCAAGTAATCCGCTAACAATTCAAGCAAGTGAAATTCGGTATTTTACAATTCCTCTGACAAGTTCTAATATAATTTAGGCACTTTAATTAACAAGTAGGGTACAAACTTACAAGTAATTCATGATTTGGGTCCTAAACTACCTGGACATAAGCATAAATTATATCAACGCATGGACTCTCGTCACTTCGTGCGTAGGTAGCCCCCACAATTAGAAGCAAATATTAATTTAGATTACCTATGGGGTAAATTCCTCTTACAAGGTTAGACAAGAGACTTCCCTCGTCTCAAAGCTCACTTTCCGACCTCAAATTCACTCTAAAGCCTCGACTCGGTGCCGAACAATTCGTAACTAGTCAAATATTGTATAAATTAATCAATACATGTTCAAAAGTTCATATTCTAACTATTAGAGTGATTACCCAACCCCAATTGAAGAATTCCTAAAATTCATCCTCGGGCCCACATGCCCGAATTCAGAAATTTTTGAAGAAATATGTTACACATAACCTCACGAGCACAAATATATAATTTTTACTTAATTCCATAACAATTTTTGTGCTTAAATACCATATTTATCAAAACCTAAGTTTTTCATCTAAACCCATGATTTCACATATTTTACATGTTAAAATCTACCCATAATCTATATATTTAACTCATATTGTATAGAAATTACTTATCACAAAGTGCTAGGCAAAAACCTCTCTCTAAAAGCTCCAAAAATCACCCAAAGAATGCATTAAATGAACCAAAAATGTTTGAGTCCCGACTTAAATGAAGGTTCTGGCCAGCAGAACGTTTGCATCTACTGCTACTAGGCCGCATTTGCAGTACCACTTCTACGGTACTAGGTCCAGTTCTGCATAATTCCTCAGGCCCAGTGCTGGCCACTTTTGCAGCCGGAATCCTTCTTCGGTGGTCCGTGCAGCGCATCTGCGGCCACCTCGCACCTACAGCTCCTCACCGCAGAAGCGATGTCGATTCTACGCACACCTCTGCGCTTCTGCAAAACATTGGCCAACTGCTCCAAATCCACTTCTACGGCCAAAATCATACATCTGCAGGCTCGCACCTACGGCCAAAGGCTCGCAGTTGCGAGCACACCAGAATTGGTGCACTAGTAGCCCTTTTGAGATTTAAATCAATTTGTGCATCGTCCGCATTGCACTCGAGGCCCCGAGTCCTCGTCCAAACATACCAACAAGTCTGGAAACATGAGACAAACTTGATCAAAACCTCAAAACGTGGAAAACAACACCAAAACTAAGAATCACACCCCAAACCAAATCGAATCAACGAACTTAAAGTTCTTCCAACTTGCTCTAAACACGCCGAATCATACCTAAACTACTCGAAATGACACCAAATTTTGCATGCAAGTCTCAAATCACCATACAAAACTATTCCCATACTCGGAATCCCAAATGACCCAGATAACATTGAAACCTACTCCAAACCAAATTCAAAGAACCTTTAAACCTTCAATTAGCCAACTCTCAAAATTAAGCACTGAAACATTCCCGAGTCATTCAAAACTCAATCCAAACATACTCCCAAGTTTGAAATCATTATACGAACCTATTGGAACCTTCAAATCCCGGTCCCGAGGTCGTTTACTCAAAATATTGACTCAAGTCAAACTTAGCCCTATTTAGCCAACCTTAAGGAACTAAGTGTTCCGATTTCAACCCGAACCCTTCCAAATCGTGAACTAACCATCCCCGCAATTCATAAAATAGTAAAAGCACATACGGGGAGTCTCATTTTGGGGAACGAGGTTTTAGAAAGCAAAACGATCGGTCGGGTCGTTACATTCTCCACCTCTTAGACAAATGTTCGTCCTCGAATGGGTTTAGAATCATACCTGGAATGCCGAATGGATATATACTCTGCATTTCCTCCTCGGTCTCCCAAGTTGCCTCCTAGACTAGTTGACCCCTCCACGGAACTTTTACTGTAGAAATCTTCTTGGATCTCAACTGGTGAACCTGCCTATCAACAATTGTTATTGGCTCCTCCTCATAACCCAGTCTCTCATCTAACTGAACTGTGATGTATTCTAACACATGTGACATGTCGTCATGGTACCTCCGGAGCATAGACACGTGGAAAACTGGATGAACTCCCGATAGACTAGGAGGCAAATCAAGCTCATAAGTAACCTCCCAAACTCGTCTCAATACCTCAAATGGTCCTACGAACATTGGGCTCAACTTGCCCTACTCCCCGAACCTCATGATCCCCTTCATTGGCGAGACTTTCAAGATAACCTTCTCGCCTACCATAAATGATAAAACACGCCTTTTGATCCGCATAACTCTTCTGCCTGGATTGTGCTATGCGAAGTCGCTCCTGAATCAGATTTACCTTTTCCAAGGCATCCTTCACCAAATTAGTATTATATAACTTAGCCACGCCGTGCTTAAACCATCCGATGGGAGAACGACATCGTAGACCATATAAATCCTTAAATATAGCCATCTCGATATTGGACTGATAACTGTTGTTGTATGCAAACTCGGCCAAAGGCAAGAATCGATCACACTGCCCTCCGAAGTCAATCACACATGCTCTGAGCATATCCTCCAAGATCTGAACTATCCACTTTGATTGCCCGTCGGTCTACTGATGAAAGGCTGTGTTGCGCTCTACACGAGTCCCCAACTCACTCTGTACTGATCTCCAGAAATGTGAAGTAAACTGAGGGCCTCTATCTGATATGATGGAAACATGCACACCATGCAACCGAACAATCTCCTGGATATAAATCTGGGCCAATCTCTATGAAGAGTACGTGGTTACAACCGGAATGAAGTGTGCCAACTTGGTCAACCTATCGATGATGGCCCAAACTGCATCAAATTTCCACAAGGTCTGCGGCAACCCAATTATGAAGTCCATGGTAAACTGCTCCCATTTCCATTCAGGTATAGTCATCTATTGGATTAGTCCACCTGGACTCTGTTGCTCATACTTAAACTACTAACAATTTAGACACTTCGCACCATACTCAACTATGTTCGTCATCCTCCGCCACCAATAATGATGCCTCAGGTCACGATACATCTTCATAGCACCTGGATGAATAGAATACCGAGAACTGTGTGCCTCTTCTAGGATCTTCTTCCTGAATCCATCAACATTTGGAACACAGAGGTGACCTGGAGTCGCAGAACACCATCCTCACTGATAGTAATCTCTTTGGCACCACCCTGTAGTACCATTTCTCTAAGAACCAACAAGTGTGAATCATCAAACTGACAAGCCTTGATCTTCTCAAATAGTGAATACTGGGCAACAACGCATGCAAGAACTCGGATGGGCTTTGAAATATCCAACCTCACAAGTCTATTAACCAAGGACTGAATGTCCAAAGCTTGTGGCCTCTCCTCTACTGAAATGAATGCCAAACTACCCATACTCTCTGCCTTTCTGCTCAAGGCATCCGCAACTACATTCGCCTTGCCCGGATGATAAAGGATGGTAATATAATAGTCCTTTAGTAACTCAAGCCACCTGCGCTGCCTCAAATTGAGATACCTGTGTTTGAACAAATGCTGCAAGCTACGATGATCGGTGTAAAACTCACAGGACACCCCATAAAGATAATGCCTCCAAATCTTAAGAGCATGAAAAATCCTAGCCAACTTCAAATCATGAACAGAGTAGTTCTTCTCGTTGGGCTTCAGCTGACGTGAAGCATATGCAATAAATTTCTATACACAACCTAAACCAACGCGTAAAGCATCATAATATATAGTATACATTCCTAAACCATAAGGAAACACTAACACCGATGTTGTAGTCAATGCGGTCTTGAGCTTCTGAAAGCTCACCTCACAATCATCGGACCATCGGAACTGAGCACCCTTCTGGGTCAATCTAGTCAAAGGTGTTGCAGTAGATGAGAAATACTCCATAAACCAGTGATAATAACTTGTTAACCCCAAGAAGCTCCTAATCTCAATCGCCATAGTAGCACGACGCAAACTCTGAACTGCCTCGATCTTCTTGGGATCTACCTTAAATACCCTCTCTTAATACAACATGCCCCAATAATGCTACAGAATCTAGCCAAAACTCAAAATTCGAGAATTGATAGAATGTATGAGTCCACCAAACTGTATAGAGATATGGTCCTATAACAATTTCTACAGAACACGCTAATGCAACAGTAAGTAAATGACACAAGGGATTTTATGTGGAAAAATCCCTGCTCAACGGGATCAAAAAACCACGACCTACACTGGTAGGATTTCAACTTCACTACTGAGCAATCTTTAGATTACAACCTATGAAATCTAGGAAACTCTTAATCCCTCACTAACTTGTAATAAACCTATTACAAGCCACTTTGCGATACACCTATTACGAAGACTTCAACTCATGACTAACTCTCGTCACTACACAAACACTGAGGGTTTATGGTTTACAAAGAGTTCCTAATTAATGCTTATAGATAAGCAAAGTAGGAATTACAATGAAGAACAAATACAAAGTTACAACTCAACTAAGGACATGCAAGAGACTTGTTGTAAGAACTGGTCCGTAGTGGTGTTGTACTTTGTTTTCGATGCATTTGTGAATTGAATGCTTGATTATCAAATCTTGGAGTACTTGAATAAATTCACAAGTGTTTGATTGATGTTTTGTTGTAATGTTTCTTGTTAATACAACTTGGATGACATCACTTGAATGATGTAATCACTTGGTTGGTACAAGGTTCTTCCCAATGAGAAGTGACTGATGCACTGTGCTGCACTGTTTGCATGTACAGTACAGGCAGTCACTTTCCAGTGTAAGGAGTTGACTTCATACTACTGCCAGGGAAACCCAAAGGGATCAGGTCCCTGAGTTGATTCTTTATCTTCTGAAGTCATAAAGCTCACATTAGCTTGGGTCCGTTGATTAATTTATGTAACAAGTGTGCATCAGGTTCTTTATCTGGTTCTTTCACAGTAATTTTGTTAGATCATCAAAACATAAAAGCAAAGGTATTGTAAACCCATCAATTTCCCCCTTTTTGATGATAACAAACTTAAAAATTGACAACCACATGCAGAGCAATATAAACCAGATAAAGTAACAAGAACTTCAAGAGTTCCTCCTGACTTTATGCTTCCCCTTAATCAGTTTCCCCTGCTTCAATTTATCTTCCCCCTTTTGGCATCATTAAAAATACACAAGCAAGCAATTAGCATAAAGAATTCTAGACTAGCTAACTCATGCCACGTGTGTGCCCACAAACATGATAGAAAAGAGAAGCAGAAAAACATAAGCATTTACAGCAAAAGATGAGAGTCTTCATTAATTTTTATCAAACATAAGCCTTTGTCGTTACAGCAAAGGAAAATTTGGACTGATAAAGACAGGAACAGTACCAGTGAGTTCCATCGACACCACAAAAAAACAAAACCAAATACCACAAAATCATCAAACAAAAGAGATAAACTGGAAACTGGTAACTGGAGGATTAGCCTAGGGGACACTAGAGGAAGAGGGCTTGGAAGAGGCAGCAAGAGTGTTGAGAACAAGATCTATCCGAGCATTTGCATACATCTCTCTCCTTAACTATGGCACGCCTAAAGTTTGAAACATATGCACCTTTAACAGACGACAACCCTTCAGAAGGGACCTTAAGAATGTCTCTTAACATAGCAAAGTCCATGACAATGTCTACCCCATTCACTAGAGCACAGATATGGTCGGATTCAACAGTGAAGAGGCCAGCATAGAAACTTTGGACCTCATCCTCATAAACTTTGGTCACATCCACCTTGAATAGATGTCCCCACTGTTGAAATTCAACCATCTCAAGTACTTGCCTCATACCAACCATCTCAGATATATCCGGGTCAAATGTACGACCCCACAGCACTTTCTGGTACCTCAACCTTTCTTTACCATATACACCTCCACTTCTTGCTTTCTTCACAAAACTGGGTTCCTTCACATTCTTCAATTTTCTTTTAACAGAATTTCCACTGGACATATCCTTTCCACTAGATTTCACTAGAATATCATCATCAGACATTGACTCTTCCACCACCACTTGCTTCAACTTGCCACTGCCTTTAACTGTCTTTTCACTAGGTGTTCCAACAGCCTCCTTTGAAGCACTCTCAGTAGATTGTTTCTTTTTCTGAGATTTCCTGACCAAGGAACTTGGTTGCTCTTGAGCTTCCTCATACACTTCCACAACTGGAATGTTCTTGTCATAAACAATCTCTCCATCCTTCACCAGCGTCTTCTTCTTCTTCCTGTTACTCCTTTTACTCTTCTTCAATGTAGACTCAAGAGCCTCTTTTTTCTGCAACCTTGTGGTAGGTCGCTTAGGAGGAGGCTCAGGAGTGACTACTAGCCTTCTTACTTTGAAAATGGCACTTAGAGCAACATCATCCTGATCTTCTTCATCACTAGACCTCATAACAGGGGGTATTGCATCCAATGGCTAGCGTCAAAGTGAGGAGAAGGAGCAGGGTCGAAGCTAACCTAGGAAGATGATTCCTGACTTGTTTCCTTAGGAGATGGGTCAGGTTCATCAAGAGGGGTCCAGTAGCCTCTTCTGGTGCAGATCGTTTGAAGAGCACCATTTTTCCTTCTTCCACTGTAGCTGAGTGCCTTCTCTATGAGACCCAGGCATAACAGAGGTTTCCTCATTCATTATTCATTTAGCAGCAATGGCCAACATGTTTTCTATATCCTTTCTCTCCTGAGATTCCATGGGTGCAACAACATGCGAGACATGAGTACCTGTAGACTGATCAACACCTTCCTCAAAAACCTTTTCTGCCTGTGGAGTCTCACTTTTTTCTTCATCTTTTATCTGTTCTTTGAGAATCTCGGGCGACAGGGAAGAGATGCTATCGATTTTAGGGATTTCTGAGTTCTCACCACTTAGAGAGAGAGTGGAGTCTGAGGGAGTGGTGAGAGAGATGGAGGGTGAAGGAGAAACATGTTTAGGTGTTTCGGTTTCAACAGTGGTGGAAGAGGGGATATTGGGAGGTGCTCTACAGGAACAGAGGATTCGAGGGTTTTCTCTTCAATGGTTGGAAGTATTGTTTGATCTTCAGCCATGGTAGATAATTTGTTTGAAGGTTCTGGAAAGGCTGAGGAGGATAGAGATGATCGCTCAAGTTTTGGAAGTGAGAGGGTTTTAATGAAGGGAAAGGCAATTATGAGGGAAAGAGAAACGGGTTCTGAAACGGCGGTAGATGTGTGGGAAGATGCAACGTTAAAGAGGGAAGTGAAAGTATTTGAATGAAAAGACATGACATGCAGGGTCAAAAAGGATGATGATGTGGCACTTAATTTTTGTTTCTTTTGAGATATGTATGAGAAAAAACACAAGACTACTAACCTGTGGTACAAGAACCAGGTTCTTGACAAGTCTTTCAAAAATTCTCAATCCTCTTTTGCCGCTCATGAATTGCCTCTACATCTTCTATAATCATCATGCGTGTCTACCTACAATGGTACAGAAGTGAGTTAGACTTGGCCAGAAAACACTTTAGCTAATTTTACCTGAATGTAACTTTCATAGCCATATGGAAAGAATCAGATTCTCAATTAGGCTTTATTAGCCCCAGTGCCAGCATGTTTCTCTCAAAGTTTTCTCTGCTTAGGGCTTTGGTGAAGATATATGCAATTTGGTCTTCTGTACTGCAGAACTTCATGCAGATAAGCCCCTTCTCCACATTGTCTCTGAGAAAATGATGTCCTACATCAATGTGCTTGGTTCTTTTATGCTGGACTGGGTTCTTGTCCATGTTGAGTGCACTTGTGTTGTCACATAGAAGAGGGACACAATCAGTGTACACTCCAAAACTTCCAGCTATTTTTTTATCCATAGAAGTTGAGTACAACAAGAAGCTGCAACAACATATTCTGTTTCAGGTGTTGAAAGAGCTACTGAATTTTTCTTCCTTGTGCCCCATGAAATAAGACATGACCCTAAGAAGTGAGCCATTATAGATGTGCTTTTCCTGTCCACAAGATAACCTGCATAATCAGCATCAGCATATCCAATAAGATTACAATTTTCACCTGAAGGGTAGTATAGAACAAGGTCTTGTGTTCCCTTAAGATATCTCAGAATTCTTTTGGCAGCCTTCAGATGAGATTCCTTGGGAGTTGACTGAAACCTTGCACATAGTCTCTCACTGAATACAATATCTGGCTTACTGGCAGTGAGATAGATGAGAGATCTAATGATGCCTCTATACATTGTTCGACTCATAGGAGATCCAAATTCATCCATGTCTAGCCAAGTGGTAGTGGCCATGGGGGTGTCAATCACTTTTGATGCTTCCATGTCAAACCTCTTCAAAAGCTCCTTGATATACTTCTGCTGACTCATGAATGTTCCCTTTGTGGACTGCTTCACTTGAATACCCAAGAAGAAGTTAAACTCCCCTATCATACTCATCTCAAACTCATTTCCCATGAATTTTGCAAATTCCTCACATAGTGAGTCAGCTGTTGCCCCAAAAATGATATCATCAGCATATACCTGAACAATGAGCAGGTTCCTCCCTTGTTTCTTCAGAAATAGTGTGTTATCAATTTTTCCCCTTGCAAACCATTTTCTAAGACAAATTTTGACAACCTTTCATACCAACAATCTGTACAGTGCCTTGTCCAATTTGAACACATATTCAGGATGTTCATGACATTTAAAGTCTAGAGGTTTCTTTACATGGACTTCTTCCTTGAGGAAACCATTTAAAAATTCACTTTTGACATCCATTTAGAACAAAGTGAATTCCATATGTGATGCAAAGTAAATGAAGATTCTGATAGCTTCCATACGAGCAACTGGAGAAAAAGTCTCATCATAATCAATTCCTTCCTCCTGATTGTAACCTTGGACAACTAACCTTGCCTTGTTCCTTGTAGTGTTCCCATGTTCATTAAGTTTGTTCCTGAATAACCACATGGTCCCTATGATGGTTCGATCTGAGGGTCTAGGCACCAGGTGCCAAACTTTGTTCCTTTCAAATTGAAGCAACTCATCTTGCATAGTTGTGATCCAGTCTGCGTCTTTTAAGGCTTCCTTAATATTTTTGGGCTCTATTTGGGAGAGAAAGGCTGAGAAGGCAAGTGAATTTCTAGCTTTTGATCTGGTTTGGACTCCTGAATCAAAGGGAGTGATTATATTTTCGAGAGGATGGGAGATTTTGTGTTTCCAGTTGGGCACCTGAATTTCATTAGTAGATGAACTGGGCAATCCTGATGGTTCCCTTGCATCCTTCTTTCTACTACCTGTGGATTACTTTGAACTGCATCAACCGCTCTTTCTTCAGCTTCAGTGGTTGTGATTGTAGTACCTGGTTCCTCTCCAGCTGATGAGGAAGAGGTTCCATTGTCTTCACCTGTCTCCTTCACTTGACTTATCATATCTGCCTTTCCGTTTGCCATATCAATGACCTCTCCTGCAACCAGTAGAGGCTCTCCGTCTTGATCATCTTTCTTGCTCTTCTCATAGGAGAGATAGGAATGATCAAAGATCACATGAAAACTCTCCTCAACACACTGAGTCCGCTTGTTGTATGCCTTGTAGGTCTTACTTTGAGAAGAGTATCCCAGAAAAATTCCTTCATCACTCTTGGCATCAAATTTTCCAAGTTGATCCTTTCCATTTTTGAGAACATAACATTTGCATCCAAATGTTCGTAGGTGATTCAACTTAGGATTCCCTCCATTCAGCAACTCATAGGGATTTTTGTTCAAGAGAGACCTAATCATGCACCTGTTCACCAAGTAGTAGGCAGTGTTGACAGCTTCTACCCAGAAGTTCTTAGCAATCCCACTATCGATCATCATGGTTCTTGCCATGTCTTCAAGAGTTATGTTCTTCCTTTCCACGACCCCATTTAGTTGTGAAGTCCTTGGGGCTAAGAAGTTGTGAGTGATGCCATTCTCGTTGCAGAATTCATCAAACTTGGCATTGTCAAATTCTGTTCCATGATCTGATCTAATGCATGCCACTTTTGATTCCATCTTCACTTTAATTTTCTTCACAAAGGCGACAAAAACTTCAACAGTTTCATTCTTTGTTCTGAGAAACAGAGTCCAAGTAAATCTGGAATAGTCATCCACTATCACAAAAATGTATCTTTTTCCTCCCCTGATTGGCACTTTCATAGAGCCACATAGATCCATATGAAGGAGATCAAGTGGTTTTGAGGTGCTAACATCCTTCTTTGACTTGAAAGAGGATTTCACATGCTTTCCTCTAGCGCAGGCATCACAAAATTTGTGTTCTTTGAACTTTGACTTGGGCAAACCATGAACCAGGTCCTTCTGAACCAATTTATTGAGTAGAGAGAAGCTTGCATGCCCCAGTCTTCTATGCCACAGTTCAGCAACCTCATCAACTGCTTTCAAGCAGCTCAGATCACCACTTTGTAAGGACTCAAAATCAACAACGTAGATATTATTGTATCTTTTGGCCACAAGTACCACTTCTCCAGTCACAAGATTTGTAACTGTGCATATCTTCGACAAGAACTCCACCTTGTTTCCTTTATCACATATTTGAGAAACACTCAAGAGACTGTACTTAAGACCGTTGACATAGTACACGTTCTCAATTGAGTAAGTGAGAGACTTTCCAATTTTTCCAACACCAAGAATGTACCCCTTTTTCCCATTTCCAAAGGATACACTCCCTCCTTGCAGGGCTTTTAGTGAAAGGAAGTCTATGGTATTCCCAGTCATGTGCTTTGAGCATCCACTGTCCATGAACCATTGTTGACTGCTTCCTTTCACTGTTCCCTGCACAAGGAAATCAAGGGTTAGATTTAGGAACCCAAACAAGTTTAGGTCCCTTATAATAAGAAAAAGGATGAATAAGTGCTCTTCTAGTCCATGCAGGTAACATGCGCTTTTTATGAGTGGCACCTGGTCCTTTTTCAGCAAAAACCTTATTTTTCTGAAGAGACTGAACCCTGGCTTTGAAATTTTCTTTAAAATTCCCATTGTTCTCACAGTGGGTACACAACCAATTATCGGGTACAGTGACATACTTGTTGTGAGGGTTATAAGCAGTTCTCTCCTTTTGGAATCATATTCCCTGCCTATTTCCACTATTGTTAGCATACATGGCGGTAACAACATCAGAGGACCAGGTCCACTTAAGAGACTTCTCTAAATCATTCTTCACTCTTCCTAAGTCTGTCTAAAGTTCTCTATTTTTCTCAAATTCAGCACACAGGCTAGTTTTCACCATGTTAAGCTCATTTTTAAGCTTAATATGTGCTTCACTTGCAACTTCTTTCCCTTTTTTAGAATTTCCAGGCCTATATTTAACCTTAAGTTCCTCTATTGATTCCTTTAAGTCTACAATTACAACTAAGAGTTCGTCTCTTTCTTTCTCAATAAAAACAACTTTCTCCACTAACGCATCTTTCTCTTTACTGAAATTCTCAATGGTTTCTTTTAAGTAAACCACTACCACCATCAAATCATCTCTTTCGTGTTCTAAACTAGTAATTTTCTAAGTTAGAGCCTCCTTTTAATTTTTTAGATTATCTATAGTTTCTTTCAAATCAACAATACAAACTACCAATTCATCTCTAATTTGCTCAGCATCTCCTAACTCCATAGTTAAGGCATCCTTATTGTTTACAAGACTATGGTAAGCATCAATTAACACATTAGCTAATGACATGAGTTTCTTAGGAGAGTAGGATTTCAGATTTCTGTGAACATCTCAAAAGTTTACCTCATCATTGTCATTGTCTTCATCATCGTCTGATTGATCAAAGCAAACATTGAATCATATTCATTTGCTTCACTTTCAACTGCCATCATAGAGCTATCACCTGCATCATTTTCTTCTTCAAACTCACTGGAGCAATCTCCCCATGCCACAAGAGCTTGCTTCACAACATTGTCAGCGACGTTCTTTCTTTTGAAGTGTTTGTCAGGCCCGGGTTCCTCTTGGCTGCTTTATCAGATTGTGCTTGAAATGTTCTTTATTGAGGAGAGGGAAATCCTTGATGAAATGCCTTTGCTTACCACACTTATGATAGAGAGCATAATTCTTTGGTTTGCTGGAATTGCTCCTCTTTGGTATGCCTCCAATCCTTCGAACCATTTTTTGAAACCCTTTGGTTAAGTAAGACATGTTGTTGTCCTCCTCACTTGAGTCATTTCTTTCTACTTTGAGCACCAGGTTCTTTTCCTTCTTTGGTTCTCGTCTTTCACTGTCCTGTTTCTTCTTCATTTCATAGGTTTTTAGATTCCCAACCATCTCATCTATAGTCAGCGCCTGCAAATCCTTTGCTTCCGTAATGGTGTTCACTTTACTCTCCCAGGAGCTGGGCAGAACACTAAGATTCTTCCTCACGAGCTTGTTCCTTGGAATGATTTCACCAAGAGAGTGTAACTCATTTATGATGGAGGTGAATCAAGTGTGTATATCTTGAATGGATTCATCATCCTTCATTCTAAAGAGCTCATACTCAATGGTAAACAGATCAATCTTGGACTGCTTTACTTGAGTGGTTCCTTCGTGTGTTGTTTGTAAATATTCCCATATCTCCTTGGCAGATTGAAAAGCTGAGATCATTTTGTATTCATCATGTCCTATTCCATACACCAAAATTTTCTTGGCACGAAAGTTTTTCTCCACAGCTTTCCTGTCAGCGTCGTTGTATTCTTTCCTGGTCTTTGGCACCAACGCAGCAAGGTCTCCGACCTTCTTTGTTGGACATAAGGTCCATCACAAATGATATCCCACAACTCATAATCTTCTTCCATGATAAATTCATGCATTCTAGTTTTCCACCAATCATAGTATTGGTCGTTGAATCTTGGGGGTCTATAGGTTGATTGTCCTTCCTCGAAGTTTGGTGGAGCAGCCATGTTGAGGATCTTCTCTAGGTGTTAACCTTTTAGAAAGAACCCGCTCTGATACCAATTGATAGAATGTATGAGTCCACCAAACTGTATAGTGATCTGTTCCTATAACAATTTCTACAGAACACGTTAATGCAATAGTAAGTAAATGACATAAGGGATTTTACGTGGAAAAATCCCTGCTCAAGGGGATCAAAAAAACCCCGACCTACACTGGTAGGATTTCAACTTCACTACTGAGCAATCTTTAGATTACAACCTATGCAATCTAGGAATTAAACTCTTAATCCCTCACTAACTTGTAATATACTTATTACAAGCCACTTTGCGATACACCTATTACAAAGACTTCAACTCATGACTAACTCTCGTCACGACACAAACACTAAGGGTTTATAGTTTACAAAGAGTTCCTAATTAATGCTTCTAGATAAGCAAAGTAGGAATTACAATGGACAACAAATACAAAGTTACAACTCAACTAAGGACATGCAAGAGACGTGTTGTAGGAACTGGTCCGTAGTGGTATTGTACTTTGTCTTCGATGCACTTGTGAATTGAATGCTTGATTATAAGATTTGGAGTGCTTTAATGAATTCACAAGTGTTCGAGTGATGTTTTGTTGTAATGTTTCTTGTGAATACAAATTGGATGACAACACTTGAATGATGTAATCACTTGGTTGGTACAAGGTTCTTCCCAATGAGAAGTGATTGTTGCACTGTGCTGCACTGTTTGCATGTATAGTGCAGGCAGTCACTTTCCAGCTGTAAGGAATTGACTTCATATTGCTGTCAAGGAAACCCAAAGGGATCAGGTCTCTAAGTTGACTATTTACCTTCTGAAGTCATAAAGCTCACATTAGCTTGAGTCTCTTGATTAAGTTATGTACCAAGTGTGCGTCAGGTTCTTTATCTGGTTCTTTGATAGTAAGTTTGTTAGATCATCAAAAAAAAACTAAGGTACTGTAAACCCATCAAGAACTTAAAGTTGAAGTACCACTCTCAAATGTTGCTCGTGCTACTCCATGCTACATGAGTAGATCAAAATGTCATCAATGAATACAATGAAAAACGAATCAATATATGGCCTGGACACCATGTTCATCAAATCCATAAACGTCGCCCGGGCGTTGGTCAAATCGAAGGACATCACTAAAAACTCATAATGGCCATATATAGTTCGAAAAGTCATCTTCGAAACATCTGAATCGAGAATCTTCAACTGATGGTACCTCGATCTCAAGTCAATCTTAGAGAACACCCTGCAACTGGTCACATAAATCATCAATACGCGGCAACGGGTACTTGTTCTTAATCATAACTTTGTTCAACTGGCGGTAATCAATGCACATCTGCATAGTCCCATCTTTCTTCTTCACAAATAACATCGGTGCAACCCAAGGTGATACACTCGGCCTGACGAACCCCTTTACTAGAAACCCCTTGAGTTGTTCCTTTAACTTATTCAAATCTTTCGGAGCTATGCGTTAAGCTGGGATAGAGATAGGTTGGGTACCTAGAGCAAAATCAATACAGAAATCGATATCACGATCTGGTGGCATGCCTGGAAGATCGGAAGGAAACACATCAGAGAACTCCTAGACTACAGGCACTGAATCAATCGCCAGAGTCTCTGCAGTAGTATCTCAAACATTGTTCCACTCTGCAGTATTACACAATGATGTTACACCCCGTAGTATTTTACGTTGGGTTTGTCGTAAGATTATTGACATCAGTTCAAGGACAAGATTATTTTAAGGTTATAAGTATTACGCTATTTCAAACAAGTGATAAGTAAATTCGTGAAGGTGAGAGGGTAAGCGAATCGAAGAAAAATGAGTTTCGTCGAAGTTTGACAATTTGGGATAAAATACGATCCAAGCTATAATACCCCATATTTATGGACTAGTTCCATACAAGGTACTACATGACCATGATAGTAAGGTGTATAAATTTTATTAAAATTTATTAGTATTTTAAGTAATTTGAGATAATTCTTAATTATGTGGATAATTGATTAATTATTGATTTTTAGTGGGAGGTTAACAAGGTAATTGATTTTGGTGGATAAGCTTAAGGGGACATCACACTCAACGTGGCAGAAAGGGGACTTAAGCATCAATGACTCTTTGGTGTATATAATTAGGTGGCATATATAGAGATTTTGGACAAAATAATCCCCAAAAGTGGGGCCCACAACCTCAGTGATAAGATATTTTCATACATCATTTAAGAGGGATGTGCATGTTTGTTAAGTAACGGATGAAGCCTCCAAAATAATACATATGAAATTTCATAATACTATAGCAATGTGAGATTTGCAATTGTAAAGAAGTACGGTGCAATCTTTCTCAAGAATATCATATGGATTTTTCCCTATTTCGATCTCGTCGTTACGTGTTTCGTCGCGATTGGCGTGTGTTAGAGGGATTGTCAAGAGAATCGGCTCAGGTATGTTAAGGCTTTTCCTTCTTTTCTTTTTTCATGATTCATAAGATACAAACGAAATGAACAAATGTACAACTTTCATAAATAACTCTATTCTAGAAGTACTAGAGGTGCCTATGTTCATGATTCCCCATGTGTATTAATATTATATCTTTTGCTCATGGGTCTCGGAAAATACGTAAGTTGGTAAAGTTTATTTCATGATATTAATCGAAGGCATATTGATCTTATGACACACTGAAAGATCTGACTGACTTACTTCATTATGCATTGCATTCATTTATACATGTACATTGACCCGTGACCATATATATACACACACACATATATATATATACACACACATATATACACACACACACACACACACACACACATATATATATATATATATATGGGGTATGAGGAAAGGTGATGGAGTTATATACGCACCACCACCTGATCAGCTGGTATATGTTGATAATTTTGCCCACAATGACCGAGATGATATGATGGGATGCCCTTAGAGGATTGATGATGTTACGTATGCATATAACTATGCATGATATGATATTTATACACATATGAATCACATTATAAATGTTTCATGATTCACAGAGCTATTCTGACTTACAGGTTTAGTCTTTTACTCCATGTTTCTTTCATGTCTATTGTATACAGCTTTTATATAGCTTTTTCCTCTTTACTCCATGTTTCTTTCATGTCTATTGTATAACGCTTTTCCTTCCTTACATACTCGGTACTATATTTGTATTGCGTCCTTTTTGCATGGGGACACGGCATTTCATGACTGCATGTCCCGATAGACATGTTGAGAGTCCTCCAAGTATGCTATCAGCTCAGTGGAAGGTGTTGGTGCGCTCCATTTTCTCCGGAGTTTCTTATTTGGTCAATATGATTTGGACATGTATTGATTGGTATGGCGGGCCCCTGTCCCGACCTTTATGGTATTTATCTACTCTTAGCGGCTTGTAGACAAATGTCATGTACATCGATACTTGTATGGCCTTGTCGGCCTATGTTTTGAGTATATAAAGGATCATGCCAGCCTTATAAGCACGTACGTCATATGTATAAGTCAGTATATCATGCTGGGTCATCCTATGTCTAGTATTCCCTCATGCTTTATTCAAGTTATCTCATGACAGCATTTCTGGTTCATTTACCTATGATAGTATGATACAAAAGATACGTTACGCTGGTACTCGATTAAGTAAGGCACCGGGTGCCCGTCACGGACCATTGGTTTGGGTCGTGACAAACATAATCTATATAATCCAAAAAACCCTTCTTGACCATAGGTCAAGCCTTCAGAAAGAGATGACTCGACTAGATGCACTGACAGACGAACCCTTCCACTCCAATCTAGGCAACTCTAGCATTTCCAAGGTAACAGTCTTGGCATGGCAATCAAGGATGGCGTGATATGGAGATAACTAGTCCATGCCCAGGATGACCTAAAAGTTGTTCATATCGAGCAACAGAAGATCCGCTCTAGTCTCATAACCACAGAATATAACAATGCAGGATCGGTAGATCCGATCTGCAACAACAAAATCACCCACTAGAGTGGACACATAAATAGGGGTACCCAAGTACTCATGAGGAACTCCCATGAAATGAGCAAACAGAGATGAAACATATGAATATGTATACCCTAGACCAAATAGTACTGAAGAATCCCTATTGCAGACAGAAATAATACTTGTGATCACGGTATCTGAGGCTATTGCATCTGGTCTGGATAGAAAGGCATAGAATCTGGCTGGAGCACCACACGGCTGGCCTCCACCTCTAGGACGACCCCTACTCACCCGCCCTCCGCCTCTGAGCAGCCGGGCGCCTGATGAGGCAGCTGGTGCTGTAATCATAGACAGCTGACCCTGCTGCACTGCCTTGCCCCGAAGCATGGGGCAGAACATCCGCACATGACTGAGATCCCCGCACTAGAAACAACCTCTTGTTATGGTGGACTGCTGATCTGGAGTCTGACCCTGATGACCTGAATACCCACTGGAGGAACCCAGAATAGCTGGTGGGAGGTAGGAACTCTCCGGCATGGTGCTGAAATAGGATCGCACTAGAGCATCTCAAGGAGGCGGAGGTGCTGGATATATGGGCCTGGTTGACTGACCTCTCACGAACTGACTTCCGCCCCCAGCGGGGGCACCTTTGAACTCTCCAGAATATCGAAACCACTTATCCCTTATCACCGCATGCTCTCGGCTACGCGGACGTACACCCTCGATCCTCCGAGCTATCTCTTTAACCAACTCGTAAGAAGTCCCCATCTCAACCTCTCGTGCCATAGTAGCATGAATACCTGAATGCAAACCCCAAACAAACCTATGCACTCTATCTGCATCAGTAGAAAGTATCATAAGTGCATGGCGAGACAACTTAGAGAATATCACCTCATAGTCGGTCACTGACATCTGACCTTGCTGGAGTTGCTCGAGTTGAAACCGCAACTCTTCCCTCTGAGAGGGTGGAATATACCTATCTAGAAAGATACGGGTGAATCGGTCCCAAGTCATGGGAGGAGAATATGCTGGTCTGCCGAAGGATATGACTGCCACCACCGACGTGCCCTGCCTTCCAGCTGGAAAGTAGTGAAATCCATCCCGTGGGACTCCAATATCCTCATGTTGTGCAGTTTGTCCTTGAACCGATCAATAAAGTCCCTGGGGTCCTCATGTCACTCACCCCAGAAGACAGGAGGATGAAGCCTGGTCCATCGGTTTAATAACTTCTACGGCTCACCAGCGCAGCTAGTCGGGGCTCAGGTATGGTTGCTGCAATTGGCTGAGCTCCGCCCACGGTGTAACACTCCAGGCTTTAGAAAGAGTCCCACATCAACAAAACACAAGAGGGATGCTGGGTATATAAGTTAACAAGCCTTTAGACCCCAGTGACACGTTTTAAACCCATGAGGGCCTAAGCCCAGAGCGGACAATATCACTAGCGGGAAGGGTTGTTACAGAAGGTGTCAGAGCCACTCTTGTGTCAGCCATGCCGATGGTGGTTCAGAGTTCAACTGATTTTAGGAAAATCCCGATTAGGCGGGGCAAACTTCAGTGCTGAGTTTAGGAGAATCCCATGCGGTGGGGAAAACCTCAGCGAGGACACTGAGTCTATAAGAGAGGGTGTATGTAACACCCTAGACTTTAGGCAGATTCCCACATCAGTAAAATACGAGAGGGATGCTGGGTATAAAAGTTAACAAGCCTTTAGACCTCAGTGACACATTTTAAACCAGTGAGGGCCTATGCCGAGAGCAGACAATATCACTAGCGGGTAGGGCTGTTAGACACGGTAGTGCGCCTGGGTTCTGATATACGACAGTTGCATGCCCTAGAGCCAGAGCGGTGTGGGTATATGCTCCCCCTCCCGCCTGAGATGTGGCTGGATCTACTAGAATAAACCAGACTGAGTCATGGAATCCATGAACCGCAGCATAAGGTCCATGACCTCCTAGAATCCTTGCGCAGACATGAAATCCACTAGGGTTGGCTCCGCCGCAGTCACCTTGCCCTGCTCCTCAATGATTGGATCCTCTACTGGATCCGCTGGTGGCATAGCTGGAGCAACCCTGGGATGTCCTCATCCTCTACTGTAGGATGGAGCCCTCCCTCGGCCTCGGCCTCTAGCAATAAGGGGAGCAGCTCCTCATTGGTCTAGAATATCCGGTGCGCGCGTTCTCACCATTTGTGAGAGAATAAGAGAAAGATATTTTGTACCACATCAACTGCACCATAGGAGATGAATAAAGAATAGTTTCCTAACACCCTATAGCCTCTTAAAGATAAGTACAGACGTCTCCACGCCGATCCACAAGACTTTATTAGGACTGCTCATAACTTGTGAGACCTATGTGAACCTAGTGCTCTGATACCATGTTGTCATGACCCAATTCTCTTATAGGACGTGATGGCGCCCAGCGCCGCTGCTAGGCAAGCCAATAATGAACTAACCACATGATTTCTCTTTTTAATAAATTTTCAAGTAATTAAATTTTCCTTAATTAAAAGATATACGAATTAGTAGGTTTAAATAAATAAAATGAAAGTCGCTGAGTGCAATCATAACCATAGCAATAATCCAAAACCACAAGTCTACTAGTGTGTGCCAAGACCTGGTGTCACAAGTGTATAAGGACTAATAGATTATACAAAATTCTAGCTACTCTCTAAAATGAAAATAGACAGAAATGAATGCAAAAGAGAGACTCTAGGCGTTACGGAACAGCTCAGAAAGCAGCTCACCGCCGGGCCTCCGGGTAACGGGGATGCGCGCCGGTATGAGCGCCAGATGCACCTGCCTCAGATCCCGCACGGTCAGTGCAGAAGTGTAGCTTGAGTACATAAACAACATGTACCCAGTTGTATCAAGTCTAACCTCGAAGAAGTAGTGATGAGGGGTCGACATCGACACTTACTATAGGCCAACAATAAAAATAAAGAAGCTCCAAATAAGCATGGGTTATGTAAACTGTGAACAACTATTTTTTGACCACACCCAAATTCTATACCATTTTGCTATA
>MDKJ01050853.1:0-20457 GCA_005239525.1 Nicotiana knightiana | reverse complement strand
TAACCTTAATATTTATAGCAAAATAGTATAGAATTTTGGTGTGGTCAAAAATAGTTGTTCACACCTTGTATGTGTTAAGAGTTTTAATTATTGTCGAGGTGATATGGAAACATGAAACATTATGATTTAGATCCTAGTTGGCTATCCGTGGTATTGACACAATCCTGTTGAGTTCACGGTTGAGTTGGTACACACATGTACTTATATATATACACATTTGTTATCAAGTCAGCACACGAGCCGCAAGTATGATGCGCAACCGTGGGTTAGCTTATTATTATCGAGTCAGCACACGGGTCACAGGTATGATGCACGATCGTGGGTCATCTTATCATTATCGAGTCAGCACACGAGTCGTAGGTACGATGCACGATCATGGGTTAGCTTATTATATCGAGTCAGCACGTGAGTCGCAGGTATGATTCACGATCGTGGGTTACCTTATGACCTTAGTCCCTATGACCACCCTTATGACACCGGCTGGTCGTCTTGTCCTGGTATGTGTATGATCACTTGAGTTCTGAGTCACTTATACTGGAGTGTCAGGTACTGGATAAGAGGAGATTTTTGGTACTTTGTTGTTCCTTTTTTTTTTGTTATTATCTGGATTTCGTTAATTGCTATGTACTTGTTGTTCACTGTTTCTCATGCCTATTGCTTCATCCATATCTCGTTATATATTATGCTGCTGGACCTTGGTGAGTACCTAGTCGACCTCTCGTCACTACTCCTTCGAGTTTGAGCGGGATGCTCACCGGGTACATATTTATTATGTACTCATGCTCCACTTCTTCTTCTGTACTTAACTGTACAGGTCCGAAGGCTAGTATGTCTGATTATCTGGCCGGTGATAGATACTGACTTGAGCTGATTCGACTTCTCGATGAGCTACTCTTCCTGACGATCTCTGGCAGCCCCCTAGAGTTTCTTTTGTCATTTTCCCGTCTACTTCATTCAGACTGTGGGATTGTATATATATATATATATATATATATATATATCATCCTTATATATTCAGATAATTTCCTGTGACACTCGTGACACTAGTTCCTGCCACACACATAACGTATATTTTGGATTTTGGGCTGTATATTATTACATATGCTTATCTTTTGGCTCGTGTATCGTATGGTTTTATTTTATGTCACATGCTATCATCATGCTAATAATTGTTTAAAACTGGTAAAGGTTGGGATAACTAATCAAATGGGCAGGGTAACACTTAGTGCAATTCATGTTGGCTTTCCTAACACCGTTGTTGGGCGCCATCGCGACCAAAATTAGCATTTGGGTCGTGACAATGATGACCTTGCACTAGTTGACGATGAAAAAAATATTTCAAAAGTAATTGTTGGTATATCAAGTTCTATGGTGCTTTTGTTGTATAGTGATAATGCTTCCAAGTCATTAGACGTGGATAACAGCAGTACCGCTACAACTGTATTGCCTATCAGTAGTACTCCAAAAAAGAAGAATCCTCCTTCCTTTTTAAATCATAACCCTGCTGAAATATATATGATGATGAAAAGTATATCAGAATTGCGAATGATCAAATCATTAGAAATAAGAGCTTATCTCGAGAGAAATCTGGAGTTGTTTTATGAACGGATGAAAGCGGCAGAGAAGAAAAGAGCCTTTGTATGTAATAAAAAAAATATGGATTGAGCTACATAGTTATGTTCAGATCTAGTAACTATATGTCACGACCCAATTTCCCACACGGGTCGTGATGGTGCCCAACTACGGGGTTAGGCAAGCGAACATAAATTCTACTAAGTGTTACCCTTCCCATGTGATTAATTAATCCAACTTTTACCAGTTTTAAGCATTTATTTACAGGATATTAGCCGGTGACATGAAAATAAAACATCTGATACGTGAGTCAAAAGATAAACATATGTATGAAAATGCAGCCCAACAACCCAAAATGTACGCAAGTGTGTGCCATGAACTAGTGTCATGAGTGTCGCGGGCAACAATCAGAATACACCAGAATATATATATATATACAATCCCCTAGTATGAATGAAATAGACGGGAGAATAACAAAACGAAACTCCAAGGTGCTGCCAGGAAATCGCCAGGAAGAGCAGCTCACCGTGAAGTATAACCAACCCCGATCAGTATCTAGCACCGGACTGATGATCAGACGTACCAACCTCCGGACCTGTACAGGCAAGTACAGAAGAAAAAGAAAGTGCAGCATGAGTACATACATAAATATGTACCCAGTGAGTATCCCGCCTAATCTCGAAGAAGTAGTGACGAGAAGTCGACTCGATACTCACTAAGGTCCAACAATAATAAAGTAAGCAAGATGTAAGGAAAACAATAAGCATGAAATACAAATAACAAAGTACATCAATATTAGACATCAAATAACAATCCAAAGTCCACTAAGGTTGATATCCGCCGTGGCGTACGACCCGATCCTATCCATTAATCCTTGCCGAGGCGTACGGCCTGATCCCATCCTGTAATCCTTGCCGTGGCGTACGACCCGATCCCATCCTGTAATCCTTTCCATGGCGTACGGCCCAATCCCATGCTGTAATACTTGTCGTGGCGTATGGCCCAATCCCATCCTCCTTGCCGTGGAGTACGTCCCGGCCCCACAATGTAGTCAATCATCACTCTGCCGCGGCGTACAGAACGATCCCATAATGTAGTCAATCATCACTCTGCTGTGGCGCACGGACCGATCCCATCCTTTGATTATTCTTATCATACATCAAACCAAGTATCACCACGTTCAAACGCAACAATACCAACCACACAAGAATACAAATCATATTTAGAATACAATAGGGAAAACCAATGAACATGCTGTGGTCCTAGGCTACCCGGACATAATAGGCGTATTTGTTACGTGCGGACTCTCGCCACATGGTGCGCCGTAGCCCCCAAAATGATACATGCAACACATAGAATACCTATGGGGACATTTCCCTCTTACAAGGTTAGAAAGGAGACTCACCTCGATAAAAGCACTCCTCGGATGAAGGATCGGATCAAAGGATGCGCCCGAATCTCCGAACTACTCTTCACGGTTCACAACTAGCCAAACATAGTATAATTAAATCAATTCTAAGCTCAAAGAAGGAGAATTAATGAGAAATCCCAATATTTAAGAATTCTTGAAGGTTTTCGGAATTTCGACCCCAGGCCCACGCATTCGGATTTCGAAAATTCTTGAAGGAATCAATTACCAAGAGTCTAAGGATCATAATTATGCAAGTTCTTGCTAGCATTCATTGCAGAAATGGAAAATTTATAATTTCCCAAAATCTCTAAATTCCTATCAATTTCCATGAATTTTTGGGGTAATTTAAAAGAGAATTTCATTAGGCATTGATGTTATAATCATGAAAATTATGGAATTTACTTACCTCAACAACAATGGAGGAAGGTCTCTTGAAATGCTCTCTAAAATATTGAGGAAGAAGATGAAAATAAGGGAGTATGGCTAAGTCCCGTATTAAAAGAGACTGCCCAGGTGATGCTTCTATGAGATCGCGATCTGAGGCTTACGATCGCGGAGATCAATTTGCCTGACCTCTACGATCGCGGCAGAGGTCATGCGATAGCGAAGAACAAACTCACCCAGCCCAGATGCGACTCACTGCTATTGCGAGAAAAGGATGCGATGGCGAAGGTATGGAACCCAAGCCTTTGCGATCGCAAAAAGGGGAGGCTGCGATCACAGAGAACAATCAACAGCCCAACAAAAATCCTCTTCCGTGATCACAACCATCCTTTTGCGATCGCAGATAAGGAAACCAGATAGCAGATTTTCTGGTTTTTTTCCAACTTAGCTCCCGGGGGTTTAACCCCCCGAGCCCCTCGGGACCCTGTCCAAAAGCACCGGCACGTCTCTATTCATGTTACGGACTCGCTCGAGCTTCCGGAACATGAAAAACAACAACAAAACTCAAAATTCGACCCCAAAACTAAATTGAATCAAACTTAAGAACTTGGAATTCTAGAATTCACTTCAATGCACCGAACATGCCTATACTACTTGGAATGACTTAAAATTTCACATACTACTCACAGAGCATCCTGCGAACTTGCCCGTGCGATCAAATCGCCAAAACAACATCATATACATCAAATTAAGCCTCAAGGTTCGAAATGTTCAAACAAAACCCGATTTCAACCAAACTTTACAGAAAGGACCTAAACCATATATGAGACATGTAACGGGCGCCGGAACCAAAATACGGCCCCGATACAATCAATTTCTAATGAGATTTCATTTTAAATTTCCTTAAATATTTTCAGAAAATAGTTTTACTCAAAAATTCATTTCTCGGGCTTGGAACCTCGGTATTTGATTCCGGGCATATGCCAAAGTTCCATATTTTCCTACGGACCTTCCGGGACCGTCAAATCACAGGTTCGGGTCCGGGTCCAGGTTCGTTTACCCAAAATATTGACCGAAGTCAAATTTCATTTTAATATCAAATCTTTGCATTTTTCACACAATTTCATATTTAAGTTGTCTAGCTACGCGTCCAGACTGCACACGCAAATAAAGGCAAATACAAAGAAGGTTTTCCAGGCCTCGGGAGTACGGGATGGGTAATAACATAGGTGATGACCCCTTTGGATCGTCACATTCTCCACCTCTAAAACAACCGTTCGTCCTCGAATGGACAAAACAAAGAAGTAACTGAGTCGGGAAATAAATGAGGGTAAAGGCTCCACATATTGGACTCGGACTCCCAGGTCGATGCCTCAGAAGGCTGACCCCTCCACTGAATACGAACATAAGGGAAACTCTTGGATCTCAACTGACGAATCTGTCGGTCTAGAATGGCTACCGACTACTCCTCATAAGATCAGTCCTTGTCCAACTGGACAGTGCTGAAATCTAACACGTGGGCTGGATCGCCGTGATACCTCCGAAGCATGGACACATAAAAGACTGGATGTACGACTGATAAGCTAGGTGGCAATGCAAGTCTATAAGCTACCTTTCCCAATCGATCAAGAATCTCAAACGGACCAATGAACATAGGGCTAAGCTTGACCTTCTTCCCAAATTTCATCGCGCCCTTCATAGGCGACACTCGGAGCAATACTCGCTCACCAACCATGAAATCCACAACTCGAACCTTGCAATTTGCATAAATCTTTTGCCTAGACTGAGCTGTACGAACCTATCCTGAATGATCCTGACCTTATCCAAGGCCTCCTGAACCAAATTCGTACCCAATAACCGAGCCTCTCCCGGCTCAAACCATCCAAACGGAGATCGACACCGCCTACCATATAAAGCCTCATAAGGAGCCATCTGGATACTCGACTAGTAGCTGTTGTTGTAGGCAAACTCTGATAAAGGCAAGAACTGATACGATGATACTCCAAAGTCAATAACACAAGCTCGGAGCATATCCTCCAATATTTGAATAGTCCGCTCGGACTGCCCATCCGTCTGAGGATGAAATGATGTGCTCAACTCCACCTGGGTGCCTAACTATTGCTGAACTGCTCCCCAGAAACGCGAGGTAAACTGCGCGCCCCGGTCCGAAATTATAGATACCGTCACACCATGAAGGCGAACAATCTCCCAGATATAGATCTCAGCTAACCTCTCGGATGAATAGGAGACTTCCACAGGAATGAAACGCGCTGACTTGGTCAGCCTATCAACAATGACCCAAACTACATCGAACTTCTTCCGGGTCAACGGAAGTCCGGTAACGAAGTCCATAGTGATCCTCTCCCACTTCCACTCGGGAAGCTCATTGCTCTAAAATAAACCACCAGGCCTCTGATGCTCATACTTAACCTGTTGACAATTCAAACACCATGCCACATATGCCATAATATCCTTCTTCATTCTACGCTACCAGTAATGCTGCCGCAAATCCTGATACATCTTCGCGGCGCCAGGGTGAATAGAATATCGAGAACTCTGCGCCTCCTCTAGAATCCTCTCCCTTAGGCAATCAACATTAGGAACACATAAGCGGCCCTGAAGACTCAGAACACCATCCTCACCAATAGTAACCTCCTTGGCCCTACCCTGAACCACTGTATCCCGAAGCTCTGCCAAGCACGGATCATAGGACTATCGGGCCTTAATCTCCCCCAATAACGAAGACTGAGCAACCACATGTGCCAATACTCGACGAGGCTCTGAAAGATCTAATCTCACCAAGAGATTGGCCAAGGACTGAGTGTCCAAGGCTAGAGGTCTCTCCCCCGCTGCAATATAAGCCAAACTACCCATACTCTCAGCCTTCCGACTCAACGCATCCGTCACCACATTAGCCTTGCCCGGGTGATAAAGAATGGTAATATCATAATCCTTCAACAACTCAAGCCATCTGCGTTGCCTCAAATTAAGATACTTCTGTCTAAATAAGTGTTGCAGGTTGTGGTGGTCGGTGTAGACCTCATAGGATACCCCATACAAATAGTGCCTCCAGATCTTAAGAGCATGAACAATCACTGCCAACTCCAAATCGTGCACAGGGTAGTTCTTCTCACGGACCTTTATCTGGCGTGAATCATAAGGTATAACTCTCCCATTCTCCATCAACACACAACCCAAGCCAATGCATGAAGCATCGTAATACACAGTGTACCTCCCAGAACCGGATGGAAATACTAGAACTGGAGCTGAGGTCAATGCTGTCTTGAGCTTCTGAAAGCTCGCCTCGCACTCGTCAGACCATCGAAACGGGGCATTCTTCTGAGTCAATATGGTTAATGGAGCTGCAATAGAAGAGAAGCCCTCTATGAATCGGCGATAATAACCTGCTAGGCCCAAAAAGCTCCTGATCTCAGTAGCTGAAGTAGGACGCGACCAACTCTGAACTGCCTCGATATTCTAAGGATCAACCTTGATACCCTCTCCGGATACCACATGCCCCAAAAATGCCACAAAATCCAACCAAAACTCGCACTTGGAGAATTTAGCATATAGCTTCTGCTCCAGCAAGGTCTGGAGCACGACTCTCAAATGCTGCTCGTGCTCCCCTAGGCTACGGGAGTAAATCAAAATGTTATCAATGAAGACAATGACGAAGGTCAATATACGGCCTGGACACCCTATTCATCAAGTCCATAAAGGCTGCTGGGGTGTTAGTCAAACCAAAGGACAGCACTAGGAACTCATAATGGCCATATCTCGTACGAAAAGCAGTCTTCGGAACATCTGAAGCCCGAATCTTCAACTGATGATACCCTGGCCTCAAGTCAATCTTAGAAAACACACGAGCACCCTGAAACTGGTAAAACAAATCATCGATGCGAGGCAAGGGATACTTGTTTTTACTGGTAACCTTGTTCAGCTGGCAGTAATCAATACACATCTGCATAGACCCATCCTTCTTTTTCACAAATAGCACTGGAGCACCCCACGGCGACACACTCTGTCTGATGAAACCCTTAGCTAACAACTCCTCAAGCTGCTCCTTCAACTCCTTCAACTCCTTCAACTCCTTCAACTCTTTCAGAGCCATACGATACAGAGGGATAGATATAGGCTGAGTACCTGGGGCTAAATCAATGCAGAAATCAATATCGCGGGCTGGAGGCATGCCCGGAATATCCGAAGGAAATACATCAGCATACTCTCAAACCAGTGGCACAAAATCAATCATCGGAGACTCGACGGTGGTGTCCCGCACATAAGCCAAATAGGCTAGACAACCCTTCTCGACCATATGTCTAGCCTTCAAGAACGAAATAACAGGCTGGATGTGCTAACTGAAGAACCCCTCCATTCCAACTTAAGAGACTCAGGCATGGCCAAAGTAACTAATCAAGCACGATATGATAAGGAGATAGCCAATCCATGCCCAAGATAACTTCAAAATCAACCATGTCGAGCAATAAAAGGTCGGCTCTGGTCTCAAACCTACATAAGGTGATCACACAAGACCGATACACCCGGTATACCACCACAGAGTCGCCCGCAGGAGTGGACACATATATAGGAGATCCCAAAGACTCTCGAGAGACATCCAGAAAAGGAGAAAATAAAGCTGAAACATATGAATAAGTGGATCCTAAATCAAATAATACCGAAGCCTCTCTACCACATACTGAGATAATACCTGTGATCACGGCGTCTGAGGCCACTGCATCTGATCTGGCCGGAAAGGCATAAAACCTGGCTGGAGCACCTGAAGGATGGGCTCCCCCAGAACGAGCTGGAGCTGACTGACCCTCTCCGGACTAGCCTCCCCCTCTAGGACGGCCCCTGCCAACCTGACCTCCACCTCTAGGTGGTTGAACTGCTGGTGCTGAAATCACGGGCTGGTGACTCTGCTGCACGGCCTTGCCCCGGTACTTTGGACAAAACCTCCATGTGTGGCCCAGGTTCCCACACTTGAAGAAACCCCCTGGCACTACTATTCGCTGCCCTGAAGATGAATCCTGGATGGACGGAGGGCGACGAGAGCCCTAAGACATAACACTGAAATAAGGATCGAAGGATCCCTGATGACTGGGATAACCATTGGAAGAACCTTGAATAGCTGGGGGCCGATAGGAGCACTCTGTCATGGCACTGAACTGGGGCCTAACTGGGACACCTCGGGGAGGTGGTGGAGGTGCCATATATAGACGTCTGTTGGGCTGACTGCCTCCAAACTGACCCCTGCCCCTAGCTGGAGCACCTCTAAAGTCACCTGCAAATTCTGGCCCTCTTGTCCTGCTGACCCTGCTCCCTGCCCCTCATCCGGTATCCCTCAATACGTCGAGCTATCTCGACCACAAGCTGGTACGGGGTACCCATCTCCACCTCTCGAGCCATGGTGGACCTAATACCCGGATGCAACCCTGCTACAAACCTCCGAACTCTCTCAGCATCGGTGGGTAATATTATAAGAGCATGGTGTGACAACTCTAAGAATCTGGCCTCATAATCTATCACAGACACCTGCCCTTGCTCCAACCGCACAAACTGACCCCTCAGCTCTTCCCTCTTAGAGGGTGGAATATATCTATCCAAGAACATCTGCGTGAACTGCTCTCAAGTGACAGTAGGAGAATCGGCTGGCTTGCTGAGAGTATAAGACTTCCACCACCTGCGAGCTCTGCCCTCTAATTGGAATGCAGTGAAATCCACCCCATGGGACACTAGGATCCCCATGTTGTGTAATCTATCCCTGCACCTATCAATGAAATCCTGCACATCCTCCCCTCGCTCACCCCCGAAGACTGGAGGGCGTAAGTGGGTCCATCTGTCTAACATCTTATGCTGGTCACCACCCACAACTGGTCTGGGCTCTGGTGCTGCTGCAGGCTGGGCATCATCCACGGGCAGTGTACCCGGGGTGGGATGTAATGCTGCTGTCGGACCTACGGCCTGGGTAGTAGGGGTCTGGGCTCCCCCTCCCGCCTGTGAAGAGACAGGGTCTGCTGGAATTAAACTAGCTGGGGACATGGTGTCCATGAACCTCATCATACGGCCCATGGCTGCCTGAAAGCCATGCGCCGTCATAAAGTCTACGGGTGCCGGATCTGCTGGGGGCACCTCATCCTGCTCCACTAATATAGGGTCCTCAGGCAGTGGGACCGGTGTAGCTCTGGGACATCCTCGTACCTTACCACGGGAAGGTGCTCTACCTCTGTCCCTACCACGGCCTCGAGCGGCGGGGGAGGCACCCTCTCCCGGGTCAGGCACATGAGATGCACGCGTCCTCACCCTTTGTGAGAGAATAGAAACATGAATTTAGTAAATCATAGACTGCACGATAGAGTAAGAACAAATAGAGGTTTCCTAACACCCTGTAGCCTCCTGAAGATAAGTACAGACGTCTCCGTACCAATCCTCAAGACTCTACTGGGTTTGCCCGAATATCGTGAGACTTACGTGAACCTAGAGCTCTCATACCACGTTGTCACGACCCAATTTCCCACACGAGTCATGATGGCACCCAACTACGGGGTTAGGCAAGCCAACATAAATTCTACTAAGTGTTACCCTTCCCATGTGATTAATTAATCCAACTTTTACCAGTTTTAAGCATTTATTTACAGGATATTAGCCGGTGACATGAAAATAAAACATCTGATACGTAAGTCAAAAGATAAACATATGTATGAAAATGCAGCCCAGCAACCCAAAATGTACGCACATGTGTGCCAAGAACTAGTGTCACGAGTGTCACGGGCAACTATCAGAATACACTAAAATACATAAATATATACAATCCCCTAGTCTGAATGAAATAGACGGGAAAATACCAAAAGGAAACTCCAAGGTGCTGCCAGGAAATCACCAGGAAGAGCAGCTCACCGTGAAGTATAACCAACCCCGGTCAGTATCTTGCACCGGACTGATGATCAGACGTACCAACCTCCGGACCTGTACAGTCAAGTACAGAAGAAAAAAAAGTGCAGCATGAGTACATACATAAATATGTACCCAGTGAGTATCCCGCCTAATCTCGAAGAAATAGTGACGAGATGTCGACTCGATACTCACTAAGGTCCAACAGTAATAAAGTAAGCAAGATGTAAGGAAAACAATAAGCATGAAAGACAAATAACCGAGTACATTGATATTAGACATCAAATAACAATCCAAAATCCACTAAGGTTGATATCCGCCGTAGCATACGGCCCGATCCCATCCTGTAATCCTTGTCGTGGCATACGGCCCGATCCCATCCTGTAATCCTTGTCATGGAGTACGGCCCGATCCCATCCTGTAATCCTTGCCGTGGTGTACGACCCGATCTTATCCTGTAATCCTTGCCGTGGCGTATGGCCCGATCCCATAATATATATACTCTCTTATCGCTCTGCCGTGGCGTACGGCCCAATCCCATAATATAATCAATCATCACTCTGTCGTGGCGTACGGCCCGGCCCCACAATGTAGTCAATCATCACTCTGCCGTGGCATACAACCCGATCTCACAATGTAGTCAATCATCACTCTGTCGTGGTGTACGGACCATCCCATCCTCTAATTATTCTTACCACACTTAATTCAAACCAAGTATCACCACGTTCAAAGGCAACAATACCAACCACACAAAAATACAAGTCATATTTAGAATACAATAGGGAAAAACAGTGAACATGCTGTGGTCCTAGGCTACCTGGACATAATAGGCGTAGTCGTTACGTGAGGACTCTCGCCACATGGTATGCACGTAGCTCCCAAAACAATACATGAAACACATAGAATACCTATGGGGACATTTCCCTCTGACAAGGTTAGAGAGGAGACTTACCTCGATAAAAGCACTCCTCGGACCAAGGACCGGATCAAAGAATGCGCCCGAATCTCCGAACTACTCTTGACGGTTCACAACTAGACAAACATAGTATAATTAAATCAATTATAAGCTCAAAGAAGGAGAATTAATGAGAAATTGCCAAAATTTAAGCATTCTTGAAGGTTTTCGGAATTTCGACCCCGGGCCCACGCGTTCGGATTTCGAAAAATCTTGAAGGAATCAATTACCCGGAGTCTAAGGATCATAATTATGCAAGTTCTTGCTATCATTCATGGCAAAAATGGAAAATTTATAATTTCCCAAAATCTCTAAATTCCTATCAATTTCCATGAATTTTTTGGGTAATTTAGAAGAGAATTTCATTAGGAATTGATGTTATAATCATGAAAACTATGGAATTTACTTACCTCAACACCAATAGAGGAAGGGCTCTTGAAATGCTCTCTAAAATCTTGAGGAAGAAGATGAAAATGAGGGAGTATGGCTATGTCACGTATTAAAAGAGACTGCCCAGGTGATGCTTCCATGCGATCGCGATCTGAGGCTTGCGATCGCGGAGAGCAACTTGCCTGACCTCTACGATCGCGGCAGAGGTCATGCGATAGCGAAGAACAAACTCACCCAGCCCAGATGCGACTCACTGCTATTGCGAGAAAAGGATGCGATCGCGAAGGTTTGGTACCCAAGCCTTTTCGATCGCAAAAAGGGGAGGCTGCGATCGCAGAGAACAATCAACAGCCCAACAAAAATCCTCTTTCGCGATCGCAACCCTCCTTCTGCGATCGCAAAGAAGGAAACCAAATAGCACATTTTCTGGTTTTTTTTTCAACTTAGCTCCAGGGGGTCTAATACACCCCCGAGCCCCTCGGGACCCTGTTCAGAAGCACCGGCAAGTCTGTATTCATGATACGGACTCGCTCCAGCTTCCGGAACATGGAAAACAACAACGAAACTCAAAATCGACCCCAAAACTAAATTGAATCAAACTTAAGAACTTGGAATTCTAGAATTCACTTCAATGCACCGAACATGCCTATACTACTCGGAATGACTTTAAATTTCATAGATTACTCACACAGCATCCTACGAACTTGCCCGTGCGATCAAATCGCCAAAACAACATTATATACATCAAATTAAGCCTCAAGGTCCATGAATCCTATCAAATTTCATAAAACATCAAGTATTCCACTTGTAAGTCTGAAATGCTCAAACGAAACCCTATTTCAACCAAACTTTACAGAAAGGACCTAAACCATATATGAGACCTGTATCGGGCGCCGGAACCAAAATACGGGCCCGATACCATCACTTTCCAATCATATTTCATTTTCAATTTACTCAAAAATTCATTTCTCGGGCTTGGAACCTCGGAATTTGATTCCGGGCATATGCCCAAGTCTCATATTTTCCTACGAACCCACCGGGACCGTCAAATCACGGGTATGGGTCATTTACCTAAAATGTTGACCGATGCCAAATTTATTCATTTTAATATCAATTCTTGGCATTTTTCATAAAAATTTATATTTAAGCTATCTGGCTACATGTCAAGACTGCGCACACAAATCGAGGCAAATACAAAGAATGTTTTCAAGGCCTCGGGAGTACGGGATGTGTAATAACATAGGTGATGACCCCTTTGGGTCGTCACACTATGGGTCTTATACCATTAAGTCATTGGTATCCAGGCACGCGCTTTGCACGTGTATCTCGTATCAGTAATAAATGGATATAATTTCAAAATCAGTTGTAAAAATTTAATGTTCATGCATATTTTATCAAAATTTGATAGTGTTATTGCAACTTGTAAACTTAATGTTGACATCTTTTAATTGTACTATCATAGAGTAGCATTCCTAAAAAGAATCATTCTTTCATATTTAATCAATCCCGGATGGTCTTACTCTAGTTGACGATGAAAATAAATATTTCGAGAAGAATTGTTGGTATATAAAGTTCTATGGTGCTTTCGTTGCATAGTGATAATCCTTTTAAGTCATTAAACATGGATAACAGCAGTACCGCTATAACTGTATTGCCTATCAGTAGTACTCCAAAAAAGAATCCTCCTTGCTTTTTAAATCATAACCCTGCTGAAACTTCTCCTATGATGATGAAAAGTGTATCAGAATTGCGGAGGATCAAAACATTAGGAATAAGAGTTCATCATGAGAGAAATTTGGAGTTGTTTATTTGAACGGGCGAAAGCGCCGAAGAAGAATAGAGCCTTTGTATGTAATAAATGAATTATGGATTGAGCTACATAGTTATATTTTATCTAGTAACTATAGGTCTATTTTTATAGTATAAAGTCATTGGTATCCAGGAAAGCGCTTTGCACGTGTATCTCGTATAAGTAATAAATAGATACTATTCAAAATCAGTTGTCAGAATTTTATTTTCATGCATATTTTCACAAAATTTGATTAAGTCATAAATAAAAAATTAATGATACAAAAAATTAGTGTTATTGCAAATTGTAAAATTAATGTGGAAATCTTTCAATTGTTCTACCATACAGTAGCATTCCTAAAGAAAATCATTATTTCCTTTTTAATCAGTCCCTGATGACCTTGCTCTAGTTTACGATGAAAAAAAATTTCAAGAGGAATTGTTGGTATATCAAGCTCTACGGTGCTTTCGTTGCATAGTGATAATGCTTCTAAGTCATTAGACATGGATAACTGCAGCACCGCTACAAGTGTATTGCCTATCAGTAGTACTCCAAAATGGAATACTCCTTTCTTTTTAAATCATAACCCTGCTGAAATTTCTCCAATGATGATGAAAACTATATCATAATTGCGGAGGATCAAAAAATTAGGGATAAGAGCTCATCTCGAGACAAATCTGGATTTGTTTATTTGAACGGGCGAAAGCGGCAGAGAAGAAAAAAACCTTTGTATGTAATAAGTGAAATATTGATTGAGCTACATAGTTATGTTCTATCTAGTAACTATATGCTTATTTTTATACTATTATGTCATTGGTATCTAGGCACACGCTTTGCACGTGTATCTCGTATATGTAATAAATAGATATAAATTCAAAATCAGTTGTAAAAATTTAATATTCATGCATATTTTAACAAAATTTGATTAAGTCATAAAGGAATCATTAATTATACAAAAATTACTATTATTTCAACTTGTAAACTTGATGTGGACATCTTTTAATTATACTATCATACTGTAGCATTCCTAAAAATAATATTTCTTTCCTTTTTAATCAATCCCTGATGACCTTGTTCTAGGTGACGATGAAAAAAATATTTCGAGAGGAATTGTTGGTGTATCAAGTTCTATGGTGCTTTCGTTGCATAGTTATAATTCTTCTAAGTCATTAGACGTGGATAACAATAGTAACGCTACAACTGTACTGCCTATCAGTAGTACTCCAAAAAAGAATCCTCCTTGCTTTTTAAATTATAACCCTTCTGAAATTGCTTCAATGATGATGAAATGTATATCAGAATTGTGGAGGATCAAAACATTAGGAATAAGGGTTGATCACAAGAGAAATCTGGAGTTCTTTATTTGAACGGGCGAAAGCGCAAGAGAAGAAAAGAGCCCTTGTATGTAATAAACGAATTATGGATTAAGCTACATAGTTATGTTCTAATCTAGTAACTATAGGTCTATTTTTATACTATAAAGTCATTGGTATCAAGGTACACGCTTTGCACGTGTATGTCGTATAAGTAATAAATAGATATTGTTCAAAATCAGTTGTCAGAATTTAATTTTCAAGAATATTTTAACAAAATTTAACTAAGTCATAAGTAAAAAATTAATTATACAAAAAATTAGTGTTATTGCAACTTTTAAACTTAATGTGGACATCTTTTAATTGTACTACCATATAGTAGCATTCCTAAAAAGGATCATTATTTCCTTTTTAATCAGTCCCTGATGAGCTTGTTCTAGTTGATGATGAAAAAAATATTTCGAGAGAAATTGTTGGTATATCAAGTTCTACGTTGCTTTCGTTGCATAGTGATAATGCTTCTAAATCATTAGACATGGATAAAAGCAGTACCGGTACAACTGTACTGCCTATTAGAAGTACTCCAAAAGGGAATACTCTTTTCATTTTAAATCATAACCTTTCTGAAATTTCTCCAATGATGATGAAAAGTATATCATAATTCCGGGGGACCAAAATATAAGGAATAAGAGCTCATCGCGAGTGAAATTTGGATTTGTTTATTTGAACGGGCGAAAGCGGCAGCGAAGAAAAGAGCCTTTGTATGTAATAAGTGAAATATGGATTGAGCTACATAGATATGTTCTGATCTAGTAACTATATGCTTATTTTTATACGATTAAGTCATTGGTATCCAGGCACGCGCTTTGCACGTGTATCTTGTATATGTAATAAATACATATAAATTCAAAATCATTTTGTACAAATTTAATATTCATGCATATTTTAACAAAATTTGATTAAGTCATAAATGAAAACTTAATTATACAAAAATTAATGTTATTGCAACTTGTAAACTTGATGTGGACATCTTTTAATTATACTACCATACAGTAGCATTCCTAAAAATAGTCATTCTTTCCTTTCTAATCAATCCCTGATGACCTTGCTCTAGGTGACGATAAAAACATATTTCGAGAGGGGTTGTTGGTATATCAATTTCTATGGTACTTTCGTTGCATAGTGATAATTCTTCTAAGTCATTAGACGTGGATAACAACAATACCACTTCAATTGTACTTTCTATCAATAGTACTCCAAAAAAGAATCCTCCTTTCTTTTAAAATCATAACCCTTCTGAAATTTCTTCCATGATGATGAAAAGTATATCAAAATTGCGGAGGATCAAAACATTAGGAATAAGAGCTCATCATGAGAGAAATCTGCAGTTTTTTATTTGAACGGGCGAAAGCACCAGAGAAGAAAAGAGCCTTTGTATGTAATAAACGAATTATAAATTGAGCTACATAGTTATGTTCTGATCTAGTAATTATAGGTATATTTTGATACTATAAAGTCATTGGTATCTAGGCACGGGCTTTGCACGTGTATCTCGTATAAGTAATAAATAGATATTACTCAAAATCAGTTGTCAGAATTTAATTTTCATGCATATTTTAACAAAATTTGATGAAGTCATAAATAAAAAGTTATTTATACATAGAATTAGTGTTATTGCAAATTGTAAACTTAATTTGGACATCTTTTAATTGTACTACCTTATAGTAGCATTCCTAAGAAGAATCATTATTTTCTTTTTAATTAATCTCTGATGACCTTGCTCTAGTTGACAATGAAAAATATATTTCGAAAGGAATTGTTTGTATATCAAGGTCTACGGTGCTTTCGTTGCAATGTGATAATGCTTCTAAGTCATTAGACATGGATAACAGCAGTACCGCTACAACTGTATTCCCTATCAGCAGTACTCCAACTAAAAAAATACGCCTTGCTTTCTTAATCATAACCCTATAGAATTTTTTCCAATAATGCTGAAAAGTATATCAGAATTGAGGAGGATTTAAACATTAGGAATAAGAGCTCATCGCGAGAGAAATCTGGAGTTGTTTATTTGAACGGGCGAAAGCGGCAGAGAAGAAAAGAGCCTTTGTATGTAATAAGTGAAATATGGATTGAGCTACATAGTTATGTTCTGATCAAGTAACTATATGCTTATTTTTATGCTATTAAGTCATTGGTATTCAGGAAGGATCTTTGCACGTGTATCTCGTATAAGTAATAAATAGATATTATTCAAAATCAGTTGTCAGAATTTAATTTTCATTCATATTTTAAAAAAAATTGATTAAGTCATAAGTAAAAAATTAATTATACAAAAAATTAGTGTTATTGCAACTTTTAAACTTAATGTGGACATCTTTTAATTGTACTACCATACAGTAGCATTCCTAAAAAGAATCATTATTTCTTTTTTAATCAGTCCCTGGTGACCTTGCTCTAGTTGACGATGAAAAAAAATATTTCGAGAGGAATTGTTTGTATATCAAATTCTACGGTGCTTTCGTTGCATTGTGATAATGCTTCTAATTCATTAGACATGGATAACAAGTACCTCTACAACTGTATTCCCTATCAGCAGTACTCCAACTAAAAAAATACGCCTTGCTTTTTAAAACATAACCCTACAGAAATTTCTTCAATGATGATAAAAGTATATCAGAATTGAGGAGGATTAAAACATTAGGAATAAGAGCTCATCGCAAGAGAAATCTCGAGTTGTTTATTTGAACGGGCGAAAGCGGCAGAGAAGAAAAGAGTATTTGTATGTAATAAGTGAAATATGGATTGAGCTACACAGTTACGTTCTGATCTGGTAACTATATGCTTATTTTTATGCTATTAAATCATTGGTATCCAGGCAGGCGTGTATCTCGTATATGTAATAAATACATATAAATTCAAAATCAGTTGTAAAAAATTAATATTCATGCATATTGAAACTTGTAAACTTAATTTGGACATCTTTTAATTATACTACCATATAGTAGCATTCCTAAAAATAAACATTCTTTCCTTTTTAATCAATCCCTGATGAACTTGCTCTAGGTGACAATGAAAAAAATATTTCGAGAGGAATTGTTGGTACATCAAGTTCTATGATGCTTTCGTTGCATAGTGATAATTCTTCTAAGTCATTAGACGTGGATAACAATAGTACCGCTACAACTGTACTGCCTATCAGTAGTACTCCAAAAAAGAATCCTCCTTGCCTTTTATATCATAACCCTTCTGAAATTCCTTCAATGATGATTAAATGTATATAAGAATTGTGGAGGATGAAAACATTAGGTATAAGGGTTCATCACAAGAGAAATCTGGAGTTCTTTATTTGAACGGGCGAAAGCGCAAGAGAAGAAAAGAGCCTTTGTATGTAATAAACGAATTATGGATTAAGCTACATAGTTATGTTCTGATCTATTAACTATAGGTCTATTTTTACACTATAAAGTCATTGGTATCAACGCACACGATTTGCACGTGTATCTCGTATAAGTAATAAATAAAAAATTAGTGTTATTGCAACTTGTAAACTTAATGTGGAGATCTTTTAATTGTACTACCATACAGTAGCATTCCTAAAAAGAATCATTATTTCTTTTTTAATCAGTCCCTGATGACCTTGCTCTAGTTGACGATGAAAAAAATACTTCAAGAGGAATTGTTGGTATATCAAGCTCTAGGGTGCTTTCGTTGCATAGTGATAATGCTTCTAAGCCATTAGACATGGATAACAGCAGTACCGCTATAACTGTATTGGTTATCAGTACTACTCCAAAAAAGAATACTCCTTGCATTTTAAAGCATAACCCTGCTGAAATTTCTCCAATGATGATGAAAAGTATATCATAATTGCGGAGGATTAAAATATTAGGAATAAGATCTCATCGCGAGAGAAATCTGGATTTGTTTATTTGAACGGGCGAAAGCAGCAGAGAAGAAACGAACCTTTGTATTTATTAAGTGAAATATGGATTGAGCTACATAGTTATGTTCTGATCTAGTAACAATATGCTTATTTTTATACTATTAAGTCATTGGTATCCAGGCACGCGCTTTGCACGTGTATCTCGTATATGTAATAAATAGATATAAATTCAAAATCAGTTGTACAAATTTAATATTCATGCATATTTTAACAAAATTTGATTAAGTCATAAATAAAAAATTAATTATACAAAAATTACTGTTATTGCACCTTGTAAACTTAATGTGGACATCTTTTAATTATACTACCATATAGTAGCCTTCCTAAAAATATTCATTCTTTCCTTTTTAATCAATCCCTGATGACCTTGATCTAGGTGACGATGAAAAAAATATTTCGATAGGACTTGTTGGTATATCAAGTTCTATGATGCTTTCGTTGCATAGTGATAATTCTTCTAAGTCATTAGACGTAGATAACAACACTACCGCTACAAGTGTACTACCTATCAGTAGTACCCCAAAAAAGAGTCCTCCTTGCTTCTAAAATCATAACCCTTCTGAACTTTCTTCTATGATGATGAAAACTATATCAGAATTGCGAAGGATCAAAATATTAGGAATAAGAGTTCATCACAAGAGAAATCTGGAGTTGTTTATTTGAACGGGCGAAAGCGCCAGAGAAGAAAAGAGCCTTTGTATGTAATAAACGAAATTATAAATTGAGCTACATAGTTATGTTCTGCTCTAGTAACTATAGGTCTATTTTTATACTATAAAGTCATTGGTATCAAGGCACGCGATTTGCACGTGTATCTCGTATAAGTAATAAATAGATATTATTCAAAATCAGTTGTCAGAACTTAATTTTCATGCATATTTTAACAAAATTTAATTTAGTCATAAATAAAAAATTAACTATATGAAAAATTAGTGTTATTGCAACTTGTAAACTTAATGTGGACATCTTTTAATTGTACTACCATACAGTAGCATTCCTAAAAAGAATCATTATTTCTTTTTTAATCAGTCCCTGATGAACTTGCTCTAGTTGACGATGAAAAAAATACTTCGAAAGGAATTGTTGGTATATCAAGCTCTATGGTGCTTTCGTTGCATAGTGATAATGCTTCTAAGCCATTAGACATGGATAACAGCAGTACCGCTACAACTGTATTGGTTATCAGTAGTACTCCAAAAAAGAATACTCCTTGGTTTTAAAGCATAACCATGTTGAAATTTCTCCAATGATGATGAAAAGTATATCATAATTGCGGAGGATCAAAATATTAGGAATAAGATCTCATCGCGAGAGAAATCTAGATTTGTTTATTTGAACAGGCGAAAGCAGCAGAGAAGAAACGAACCTTTGTATGTAATAAGTGAAATATGGATTGAGCTACATAGTTATGTTCTGATCTAGTAACAATATCCTTATTTTTATACTATTAAGTCATTGGTATCCAGGCAGGCACTTTGCACGTGTATCTCGTATATGTAATAAATAGATATAAATTCAAAATCAGTTGTACAAATTTAATATTTATGCATATTTTAACAAAATTTGATTAAGTCATAAATGAAAAATTAATTATACAAAAATTACTGTTATTGCACCTTGTAAACATAATGTGGACATCTTTTAATTATACTACCATATAGTAGCATTCCTAAAATTATTCATTCTTTCCTTTTTAATCAATCCCTGATGACCTTGATCTAGGTGACGATAAAAAAAAATATTTCGAGAGGAATTGTTGGTATATCAAGTTCTATGGTGCCTTCGTTGCATAGTGATAATTCTTCT
>ML382922.1:0-16968 GCA_005239525.1 Nicotiana knightiana | reverse complement strand
ACTTTAATTGGAAAAACTCCCATATCCAACCCTGTGTCGGAAAAAGGAGGTGTGACAAGTATTTTCGGCATGAAGCCTAGCATTTATACTTAACCTAATTTCTAATAGGTTCACAATTAGCACATTAATAGAAGCACATATATCATCAGGGAATAATCACTAAGCGGTGCCATGGGATAAGCCAGGCCACAAATACTCGGTGTACGCCCGCACGCCCGTCACTGGCATGTGCGTCACCTCAATTATAGTCATAAATAATTTAGCTCGGGGTTTCGAATCCTCAGAACGAAGTTTGGAAACGTTACTTACCTCAACACCGGCTAAAATACTATTCCGCAATGCCTTTGCCTCTAAATTCGGCCTCCGAGTGCTCATAATCTACCAACAATCAGATGTATATCATTATAACATGCCAAGGAACGAAACCTAATCGAAATTTGTCAAAAATACACAAAAATCCCGAAATTGGTCAAACCCGAGCCCACGTCTCGGAACTCGATGAAATTTACACCACAAAAATTTTCATCCTCCCACGAGTCTATACATACCAAGAACACTGAACGATGAGTCCAAATGACCCCTCAAATTCCCATTTTAAGGTCTCTAAACCACAAGCCCTAATTACCTATTTTAGCACTGTTTTTCCCCAAATTTTCACCACTAATCCGACCTTTAATCACGTATAAACGAGTTTTAAGTCCAAAATCCTTACCTCAATGAAGAACTATCGATTTCCCTCTTCAAACCCTTCAAAAGATTCAAACCCGAATAACAATGGTGAAAGAATGCCCAAAATTCGCTAAGGGTTCTTTTTATAGGTTCTGCCCAGCGATGACCACACCTGCGGTCCTTTTCTTGCACATGCAGACTCCCACCTGCGTTCCCAGATGCGTACCTACGAAAATGACTTAAGTCTGGACTTCCACACCTGTGGCCCTATACTCGCACCTGCGAGCTCGCAGGCGCGACCAGGCGTCCGCACCTGCGCTCCTTGGCCAGGTCTCCCTCTTCCGCAGCTGCGACAAATCCACCGCAACTGCGACTCCGCAGGTGCGGTCCAAGCCTCGCACCTGCGACCTTTGCTGACCCAGCCAATTTCTGCATCTGTGGAGCCTTGTCCGCTTCTGCGGGCTCGCACCTGCGTGTCACGACCTGATTTACCCTCCGAAAGGTATCGTGACGGCACCAAGTCTCTATGACTAGGTAAGCCTTGAAATTTGCGGAAAACAACAGAATCAATAAAAATAAAGACAGAAGAGATATCTACTAGATATAACGTAGCTGCTCAACATATACAGTTATTTTACTTCCCAAAACCCGGAATGTCACCAACATAACCAGCTAAACTCTATGGTTTAATATACAAAACTGGAAAGAAAAGTGTAGTCTCATATACGAACTATAACTATACTAAGATAGGAGGGGGAGTCAGAAGCTCTGGGGACGCTGCATAAATACCTCAAAATCTCCCAAAGATCTGCTACTCTGCTGACTCCACATGGTGCGTTGGTACCTGGATCTGCACATGAGAAAAACATGCGCAGAAGGGCGTGAGTACTCCACATTCGGTACCCAATAAGTGCCAAGCCTAACCCCAGTCAAGTAGTGACGAGGTCAGGTTGCGGCTCTGCTGAGTTTGCAAAAATAAATAGATATAATTAACAGATAAGTAAAACAACGATAATTAATGGAAGTAAAGTGAACTGGAAAGAACGAAGTAAAAAATCTCAGTTCCGTACAACATACAAATCAGTAGATAGTCGTACAATGCAATACAGGGGAAAGTCGCAGGTCTCGGCCCGCAGTCCTGATGTAAATATGCAATACAATGCAAGGGAAAGTCTTAGGTCATAGCCCGCAGTCCCAATGTAAATATGCAATGCAATGCAAGGGAAAGTCTCAGGTCATAACCCACAGTCCCCATGTAAATATGAAATACAATGCAAGGGAAAGTCTCAGGTCATAGCCCGCAGTCCATATGTAAATATGCAATGCAATGCAAGGGAAAGTCTCAGGTCATAGCCCGCAGTCCCAATGTAAATATGCAATGCAATGCAAGGGAAAGTCTCAGGTCATAATCCGCAGTCCCCATGTAAATATGCAATAATGTGCAGGGGAAAGTCTCAGGTCATAGCCCGCAGTCCCAAAGTAAATATGCAATGCAATGTAAGGGAAAGTCTCAGGTCATAGCCCGCAGTCCCAACGTAAATATGCAATGCAATGCAATGGAAAGTCTCAGGTCATAGCCCGCAGTCCCAATGTAAATATGCAATACAACGCAAGGGAAAGTCTCAGGTCATAGCCTGCAGTCCCAATGTAAATATGTAATGCGAGATGTATATCGGATATAGCGTAATTCAAAAATTTTGGGAAAACAGTTGGAAAATATAGAGGAAGGTACTTAACCTAATTTCAAATAATAGTAACGAGTGGAAAATCAGGTAAAATCATTGGACTTGATAAAATATTAAGTCGCTACTCAGTTAAACCAATAACAGAATTAATAGGAATTGAAGATGAAGTATGTCATAAAAGGAAACAATGGAATTAGTGAGAATATCCCGTGCACGTACTCGTCACCTCACGTACACGGGGTTTTTATGTCAAGAATCAGTTATAAATGCCTAAGGGAATTTCCCCAACACAGAGTTAGGCAAGCCACTTACCTCGAGTTTGCTAATCAGCCAATAATCACGCTCTTGCCACGAGTATCCAACTCCGGGTGGCCCAAATCTATTCAATTCGATTGCATAATGTGAATATCATTTCAAGAAATCAAAATAACTAATTAATTCGAAACTAATACGCGAAATTAAGAATTTTGACCAAAATGCCCCTCGGGTCCACGTATCGGAATCAGGTAAAAGTTATATTTTTCGGACACCCATTCACTCATGAACTCACTCGACAAGAATCATCAAAATTCGATGTCAAAAACCCCCTAAATTCTCAGAATTTCGGTTGGGGAAAATTTCATCAAGTTCAAATGGGTTTTCCCCCATTTTTATTAATTAAACTAAAGAAAACAACGGGGATTAATGGTCTAACAATGAATTAGGATTAGAAAACGTTACCTACGATCCGTATTTTCAAAACCCACTGAAAATCGCCAATTCCCGAGCTCTCAAATGATTTTAGACTTATGAAATTCGAACCCTCGGATTTTTAGAATAAACACACATGGATCTCGCACCTGCGGTCCCGATCACCGCACCTGCGGTACAGCACCTGCGGGAAAAGCATCGCAGGTGCGGAATTCACTTAAGTCCACTGGGGCCGCATATGCGGCCGTTTGGTTGCGCCTTCCTGTGACCACTGGTCAACCCCCTCACCATAGCACCTGCGACCAGCCCTATCGCGCCTGCGTGTCCGCACCTGCAGGAAAACCTTCGCAGGTGCGAAGCACCAGAAGAAAGCCTGGTTCAGCAATTTGATAAGTTCCAAACTCTCCCGTTAAGCTTCCGAAACAACCCCGAGGGCCCCAGGACCTTAACCAAAACCACCAACCGACCCTAATACCTTATTCGAACTAGGTCGAGCCTTAAAAACACGTGTCATAACATCAAAACCATTGATTATGCATAGAATCAAGCCTAGGCACTTAGGAAAATTCTATAATTCACATCCGATGCCGAAACACGTCTAAATTATCCGAATGACCTCAAATTTTGCACACATGTCATAAAAGACATGGCGGACCTGCTGTCGCTTCTGAAATCCATTCCGAGTCTGATATCAAAATCTCACCTAATCGTCCGAATTCGCTGAATTTCTAACTTTCGCCAATTCAAGCCTAAATCCACAACCGACCTCGAAAACACATTCAGAGTACTCTCCTAACCCCGAAATCACCCAACGGAGCTAACGGAGTCGACAAAATCCCATTCCGGATCCGTCTTCACACAGCTCTAGCTACGGCCAGATTTCTAAAGCTAAGATCCACATCTTTGGACTATGTGTCCAAAATCACCCCGGATTCCCTCACTCAACGCACCGACAGGTTCCAATAACGTAAATAGACATGGGAGAAAAGGTAAATAGGGGATCGGGGCATAAATTCTTAAAACGACCGACCAGGTCGTTACATCCTCCCCCCTCTTAAGAAAATCGTTCGTCCTCGAACAAGCATAGAAACATGCCTGGAGCTGGGAAAAGATGAGGGTACTGACTCCGCATATCCTTCTCAGTCTCCCAAGTAGCCTCCTCAACTGGCTGACCCTTCCACTGAACCTTTACTAACGCAATATCCTTTGACCTGAGCTTTCTGACCTGCCTGTCCAATATAGCCACATGCTCCTCAACATATGATAGATCCTTGTCCAATTGGACTGAGCTGAAATCCAAGACATGAGTCAGGTCACCGTGATACTTCTGGAGCATGGAGATGTGGAACACTGGATGAACCCCTACTAGGCTGGGAGGCAAGGCTAGCTCATAAGCAACCTCCCCCACACGTTGCAACACCTCAAAAGGGCCAATAAATCTCGGACTCAGCTTGCCTTTCTTCCCAAACCTCATGACTCCCTTCATAGGCGATACCCGAAGCAAAAACCGATCACCAGCCATAAATTTCCAAATCTCGAACCTTCCGATCCACATAGCTCTTCTGCCTAGACTAAGGTGCAAAGTCTCTCCTGAATCACCTTCACCCTGTCCAGGGCATCCTGAACCAAGTATGTACCCAACAATCAGGCCTCGCCCAGCTCAAACCATCCCACTGGAGACCTGCACCGCCTACCATACAATGCCTCATATGGTGCCATATGAATGTTGGACTGGAAGCCGTTGTTGTAAGAAAACTCTGCCAGAGGAAAGAATCAATCTCATGACCCTCCAAAATCCATCACACAGGCACGGAGCATATCCTCGAGAATCTGAATCATGCGCTCGGACTTCCCGTCCATCTGAGGATGAAACCCTATGCTCAACTATACCCTGGTGCCTAACTCCTGCTGAACGGCTCTCCAGAACCGTGAAGTGAACTGTGTACCTCTGTCTGAAATGATAGATACTGGAATACCGTGGAGGCAAACAATATCTCTAATATAAATCTCAGTCAACCTCTCCGATGAATATGTAGTCAGTACTGGAATGAAATGGGCTGATTTGGTCAGCCGATCCACAATTACCCAAATAACATCATGCTTCCTCAATGTCCGAGGAACTCCAACCACAAAGTGCATGGTGATCTGCTCCCACTTCTACTCTGGAAGCTCAATCTACTGAAGTAACCCTCCCGGTCTCTGATGCTCACATTTGACCTGCTGATAGTTGAGACACTTGGTTACAAACTCTGCTATATCCTTCTTCATCCTTCGCCACCAATAGTGCTATCTCAGATCTTGGTACATCTTCGTGGTACCCGGATGGATGGAATACCATGAACTATGGGCCTCCTCAAGAATCAACTCCCGAAGACCATCTACGTTGGGCACACAGATACGACCCTGCATCCTCATGACCCCATCCTCTCCTGTAGTCACATCTCTGGCATCACCCCACCGGACTCTATCCTGAAGAACCAAAAGGTGGGGATCATCATACTGGCGCTCTCTGATAAGGTCATGAAGGGAAGATCGAGCCACCACACAAGCTAATACCCGCAAGGCTAAGAAAGATCCAATCTCACGAACTGACTGGCTAAGGACTGAACATCTAAGGCTAGAGGCCTCTCAGTTGCATGAAGGTATGCCAAAATCCCCAAACTCTCCGCCCGACGATTCAAGGCGTCGGCCACCACATTGGTCTTCACCGGGTGGTATAATATAGTAATGTCATAGTCTTTTAACAACTCTAACCACCTATGCTGGCGCAAATTTAGATCCTTCTGCCTGAATATGTGCTGCAAACTCCGGTGAATTGTGAATATCTCACAGGGAACACCATATAAATAATGACGCCATATCTTCAGGGCGTGAAAAATCACTTCCAAGTCGAGATCATGAACATGGTAGTTCTTCTCATGGACCTTCAATTGCCTGGACGTGTAGGCAATCACCCTACCGTCCTGGATCAACACCGCTCCCAAGCCAATCCTCTAAGCATCACAATAAACTATATAAGATCCGGGACCGGTAGGTAAAACCAACACAGGAGTTGTTCAGGGCTGTCTTGATCTTCTTAAAGCTCTCCTCACACTCCTCAGTCCATATAAAAGGTGCACCCTTCTTGGTCAATCTAGTCATGGATGATGAAATGGATGAAAACCCCACCACAAAACGGCGATAATACCCAGCCAACCCGAGGAAAATGCAGATCTCAGTAGCTGAAGACGGTCTGGGCCAAGTCTGCACTGCCTCTACCTTCTTCGGATCTAGCTTGATCCCATCCGAAGAAACCACGTGGCCTAAGAATGCCACATAATCAAGCCAAAATTCACACTTAGAAAACATGGCATACAACTTCTTCTCCCTCAATGTATGAAGCATGGTCCTCAAGTGCTGCTCATGGTCCTCCCGAGACCTAGAATATACAGAATGTCATCAATGAACACAATGACGAAAGTATCAAGATAAGGTCGAAATACGCTGTGCATCAGGTGCATGAAGACTGCTGGGGCATTGGTCAGCCCAAATGACATAACAAGGAACTCATAGTGGCCATATCTGGTCCTGAAGGCAGTCTTCGGGATATCCGGTTCCCAGATCTTTAGCTGATGATAACCCGAACGTAGATCAATCTTGGAGAACACTCTAGCACCTTGTAACTGGTCAAATAAATCATCAATGCAAGGCAATGGTTACCTGTTCTTCACTGTCACCTTATTCAGCTGTCTGTAGTCAATACACAAACGCATCGAGCCATCCTTTTTCTTCAAAAATAATACCGGAGCGCCCCAAGGTGATACACTGGGCCTGATGAATCCCTTCTCAAGCAACTCCTGCAACTGCTCCTTCAACTCCTTCAACTCAGGAGGGGCCATGCGATAAGGAGGAATGGAAATGGGCTGAGTGCCCGGCAACAATTCAATGCCGAAATCAATGTCTCTATCAGGTGGCATACTCGAAAGATCAGCTGGAAATACATCAGAATAGTCTTTGACAACTGGAACTGACTCCACTGTAAGAGTCTCAGTACTAACATCTCTCACATAAGACATATATGCATCACACCCCTTCCCAACCATCCGCTGAGCCTTAAGAAAAGAAATGACTCGGCGGGGAGTATACTCCAAGGAACCTCTCCATTCTAACCTCGGAGATTCTGGCATAGCCAGCGTCACGGTCTTGGTCTGACAATCAAGAATAGCATAATAGGGCGACAACCATTCCATACCCAATATAACATCGAAATTTACCATACTGAGTAGTAGCAAATCAGCTCTGGTCTCAAAACCACTGATAGTAATCAAACATGACCGATATATGCGGTCCACAACAAGAGAATCTCCCACCGGAGTAGAAATATAAACAAGGGAACTCAAAGAGTCCCAAACTATCCCCATATGTGAAGCAAAATATGAAGACACATATGAATATGTAGATCCTGGGTCAAATAAATACCAATGCATCCCTATGACAAACGGGAACAATACCTGTAATGACTGAATCTGAAGCAATGGACTTGGACCGGGCCGGACGAGCATAGTACCTGGCATGGCCTCCCCCTCTAGGGTGACCTCGACCTCCCCAACCTCCACCTCGAGCTGTCTGAGGTGGTGGGGCAGCAGCTGAGGCTGGAGGAATAGCTGGAGGACTTGGAGGAAGGCGTGGAGTCTGATAAATTTGTGGGGGTGCACCCTGATAAGTATGAGGTGGTGCGCCCCTCCTCGATCTGGGGCAATCCTTGATCATATGCCGAGGGTCACCACACCCAAAACAATCCCTCTGAGGATGCAATGGCTGCTGCTGACTCTGAACTAGCCTGCTGGACTGGCCAGTGATAGAACCTCGAGCTGGAGGCACCTGAGATACCGGTGGTGCATAATAAGGCTCCTGAGGTCTAGGAGGAGCTGGAATACTGCTGACTGCTGGAAGAGCTGAATGAATGGGGCAGCTCACAAAACCCCTACCATGGCGTGCTGCAGGTGCACGAACTCCTGAAAAATGACCCTCTCTCGAGACCTCTTGGCCTCCCTCTCCTATCTGTCCCAGGCCAACATACTCTCAATCCTCCTAGCAATGCTCACGGCCTGCTGGTAAGTAATATCTGTCTCCAGCTCTCTGCCCATTCTAGTACGAATGCTGGGATGGAGCCCCTCAATAAAACGACAGATTCTCTCTCTAACCGTAGAAACCAAAGCTGGTGCATGTCGTGCCAAGTCACTGAACCAGGCTGTATACTTTGTCATGGTCATAGTACCCTGGCGTNACCAAAGCTGGTGCATGTCGTGCCAAGTCACTGAACCGGACTGCATACTCTGACACGGTCATGGTACCCTGGCGTAGCTGCTCAAACTCTGCACGCCAAGCATCCCTGAGACTCTGAGGAACAAACTCGAGCAAAAACATCTCTGAAAACTGAGCCCAAGTAAGTGAGGCTGCCTCATCCGGACTACTAAGCTCAAATGCACGCCACCACTGATAAGTTGCTCCTCTCAGCTGGAAAGTAGTGAAAGAGACCCCACTCGTCTCCACAATACCCATGGTGCGAAGGATACGATGACACCCTTCAAGAAAACCTAGAGCGTCATCTGAAGCCATTCCGCTGAAATCAAGTGGGTTGTACTTCTTGTACCTCTCAAGACAGAGCTACTCAGACTCAGATGGAGCTGCTCCGGCCTCAATCTGAACTGGAGGTGCAGGAGGCATGGGGATATACTTTGGAACCTGCCCCATATGAACCCTCTGCTCAGGAGTACGGGCTGTGGGAGTCTGTGTCCCTCCTTTGGCCTGGGATGTAGCTGGAGCTATCGGAAGTAGTCCCGCCTGAGACAGAGTACTGAAAGCACTCGTGAACTAGGCCAAAGTCTCCTGGAGGTCTGGAGTGGCAGTAGGGACCTCCTGTGCCCCTCCAACTGTAGCTGCTGGGGGCTCCTCTACCTTTTCTCTAGCCGGTGCTCGGGCTGCACCACGTGCTTGCCCCTGCCCCAGCCGCTGCCTCTTGTGGCTCTGATTGGGGGCTCGGGTGCCTGGTCATCAGTACGTTTGGTGCGGGTACGAACCATCTGCAAGCAACAATAGAATAGAGTTTAAGAATTTGATGAAGGTAACTAGCACGGCAAGGAATTCCAAAGAATTTGATTGTTCTTAACAGTTACATAGCCTCCCGAAGATAGATAATGATGTCTCCGCACCGATCCGCGAGACTCTAATAAACCGGCTTGTGATGTTGTGACTCCTATGAACTTAGACGCTCTGATACCAACTTGTCACGACCCGATTTACCCTCTGAAAGGTATCGTGACGACACTTAGTATCTATGACTAGGTAAGCCTGGAAATTTGCGGAAAACAACAGAATCAATAAAAAGACAGAAAAGATATCTACTAGATATAACGTAGCTGCTCAACATATACAGTTATTTTACTTCTCAAAACTCGGAATGTCACCAACATCACCAGCTAAAGTCTATGGTTCAATATACAAAAATGGAAAGGAAAGTGTAGTCTCATATACGAACTATAACTATGCAAAGATAGGAAGGGGACTCAGAAGCTCTGCGGACGCTGCAGAAATACCTCAAAGTCTCCCAAAGATCTTCTACTCTACTGACTCCAAAATAGTGCGCTAGTACTTGGATATGCACATGAGAAAAACATGTGCAGAAGGGCATGAGTACTCCACATTCGGTACCCAGTAAGTGCCAAGCCTAACCCCAGTCAAGTAGTGACGAGGTCAGGTTGCGTCTCTGCTGAGTTTGCAAAAATAAACAGATATAATTAACAGTTAAGTAAAACAATGATAAAATAACAGAATGTAAAGTGAACCGGAAATAACGAAGAAATAAATCTCAGTTCCGTACAGCATACAAATCAGTAGATAGTCGTACAATGCAATACAGGGGAAAGTCTTAGGTCTTGGCCCGCAGTCCCGATGTAAATATGCAATGCAATGCAAGGGAAAGTCTCAGGTCATAACCCGCAGTCCCCATGTAAATATGCAATGCAATGCAAGGGAAAGTCTCAGGTCATAGCCCGCAGTTCCAATGCAAATATGCAATGGAATGCAAGGGAAAGTCTGAGGTCATAGCCCGAAGTCCCAATGTAAATATGCAATGCAATGCAAGGGAAAGTTTTAGGTCATAACCCTTAGTCCCCATGTAAATATGCAATACAATGCAAGGGAAAGTCTCAGGTCATAGCCCGCAGTACCAATGTAAATATGCAATGCAATGCAAGGGAAAGTCTCAGGTCATAGCCTGCAGTCGCAATGTAAATATGCAATGAAATGCAAGGGAAAGTCTCAGGTCATAGCCCACAGTCCCAATGTAAATATGCAATACAATGCAAGGGAAAGTCTCAGGTCATAGCCAGCAGTCCCAATGTAAATATGTAATGCGAGATGTATATCGGATATAGCATAATTCAAAAGTTTTGGGAAAACGGTTGGCAAATATAGAGGAAGGTACTTAACCCAATTTCAAATAATAGTAACGAGTAGAAAATCAGGTAAAATCGTTGGACTTGATAAAATCCTAAGTCGCTACTCAGTTAAACCAATAACAAAATTAATAGGAATTGAAGATGAAGTATGTCATAAAAGGAAACAATGGAATTAGTGAGAATATCCCGTGCACGTACTCGTCACCTCACGTACACGGGGTTTTTATGTCAAGAATCAATTATAAATGCCTAAGGGAATTTCCCTAACACAGAGTTAGGCAAGACACTTACCTCGAGTCTCCTAATCAGCCAATAATCACGCTCTTGCCACGAGTATCCAACTCCGGGTGGCCCAAATCTATTCAATTCGATTGCATAATGTGAATATCATTTCATGAAATCAAAATAGCTAATTAATTCGAAGCTAATACGTGCAATTAGGAATTTTGACCAAAACGCCCCTCGGGTCCACGTCTCGGAATCGGGTAAAAGTTATATTTTTCGGACACTCATTCACTCACGAACTCACTCGACAAGAATCATCAAAATCCGATGTCATAAACCCCCTAAATTCTCAGAATTTCGGTTGGGGAAAATTTCATCAAGTTCCCATGGGGTTTCCCCCATTTTTGTTAATTAAACTAAAGAAAACAACGAGGATTAATGGTCTAACAATGAATTAGGATTAGAAAACGTTACCTACGATCCTTCTCTTCAAAACTGATTGAAAATCGCCAATTCCTGAACTCTCAAACGATTTTAGACTTATGAAGTTCGAACCCTCGGATTTTTGGAATAAACACACAGGGATCTCGCACCTGCGGGAAAACCTTCGCAGGTGCGAAACACCAGAAGAAAGCCTGGTTCAGCAATTTGATAAGTTCCAAATTCTCCCGTTAAGCATCCGAAACAACCCCGAGGGCCCCGAGACCTAAACCAAAACAACCAACCAACCCTAATACCTTATTCGATTTAGGTCGAGCCTTAAAAACACGTCTCATAATATCAGAAACATCGATTATGCATAGATTCAAGCCTAGGAATTTAGGAAAATTCTAGAATTCACATCCGATGCCGAAACACGTCTAAACTCATCTGAATGACCTCAAATTTTGCACACAGGTCATAAACGACATTGAGGACTTGCTGTGACTTCTGGAAATCCATTCTGTTTCAGATATCAAAATATCACCTATCGGCCGAATTCGCCGAATTTCTAACTTTCGCCAATTCAAGCCTAAATCCACAATTGACCTCGAAAACACATTACGAGTACGCTCCTAACCCCGAAATCATCCAACGGATCTAACGGAGTCGACGAAATCCCATTCTGGATCTGTCTTCACACAGCTCTAGCTACGACCAGATTTCTAAATCTAAGATCCGCATCTATGGACTATGTGTCCAAAATCACCCCGGATTCCCTCACTCAATGCACTGACAGGTTCCAATATCGTAAGTAGCCATGGGAGAAATGGTAAATAGGGGATCGGAGCGTAAATTCTTAAAACGACCGGCCGGGTCGTTACACTGTAGTTCCCCATCCGCAGGTGCGGAAACACTAGAATGTTTCCCACCAGCAACTCCAAAATGCCAAAAATCATGTCGTCACCCATCCGAACTCAACCCGAGGCCCTCGGGACCCCAACCAAAAATATAAACAAGTCATAAATGATCACCCGAACTTAGTCGAACTCTCAGAACACCCAAAATAACATCGAAACACCAAATCAACCCATGATTCAAGCCTAAATATATTCAAACTTCCGAAATTCACAAACGATGACGAAACTACCCAAACCTCATCCGAATGATATGAAAATTTTCACACACATCCAGAATGACACTAAACTTGCTCCAATTTCTGGAATTCCATTCCGACCCCGATAGCCTATTTTCCACTGCCGACCGGAAATCGCCAAAAACTAACTTTCGCCAATTGAAACCTAATTCTACACCGGACCTCAAAATTACATTCGGAACACCCTCCTAAGTCCTAAATCACCTAACGAAACTATCTGGGCCATAAAATTCACATTCTGAGGTCGTTTACCTATAAGTCAACTCCTAGTTGACTTTTCCAACTATTGAGCTCATTTTAGAGGCTAAGTGCCTTAATTCTCACCACGGCCACTTAGAACCCGTGTCAACCAACCCAACACCACACAAAATAGATGAACCACACAAGCAATGAAGCCGAAATAGGGGAAACAGGCTAAACCCTCAGAACGAACGGTCGGGTCGTTACAACATGAAGCTTTTTTCTCGTAACCAATAGTTTAACCCTCAATAGAAGGTATTCAATGCCAAACCAACTTGGATATAAACCTTCATCATCAAGATGAATTACATTGATTTCATAATCTGAAAATTATGTTCTTAATTGAGAAATGCAATTTCAAATGTCAAACTGTAGGTTGACAATAAACACACATGTAACCATCTCATATATGCATCTATAAGGGGTTCACATGATAGGTGAATGGCTCCTTATTCAACTTTTATATATTCCAGAATTCAGGTGTCATGACCCAAAATCCACTATAGGTCGTGATGGCGCCTAACGCCGCCATCAGGCAATTCAATAATGATTGATCCACTTATTTACTCATTTTTATTCCTTTTGAAATCAAAATTTCCATTAATTATATAGTATGAAATAGAATTTACAGAGTGGAACAATGATAATTACATGAACTACCATACTAAACATCCAGTAGGAACCCCAAAAATCCGGTGTCACAAGTGCATGAGCATTATCTAGGAAATATGATAAAATACGACATATGTCTGGAATACTAATTTGACAGGAGAATGTAAATAACTCTGATGGAGACTCTGTGTTTTGCGGACTCGTAACATATGATGAAGCTCACCTAAGTCTCCGCAATAGCCGCGCCTCTACGCCCACAAGACCACTAGACATATATGTACCTGCACAAAATATGCCGCAACTGTAGCATGAGTACGTAAATGAACGAGTTCCTAGTAAGTATCTAGTCTTACCTCAAAAAAAGAGTGACGAGGGGTCGGCTTCGACACTTACTATGGGCTAACAATAAAGTACCAAAATTATAATTAAGCATGGATTATATAAATACAGCTGACAACTCAATAACAAGAAATAAACAAACAATTATTTCACTAATTGTGATGACCCAAAAGGTCATCCCTTATATTCCTAACTAATTTTGTGTTCCGAGGTCGTGAAAAACTTCTTCTATATCACCTCGATTTTCATGCGCAGCCCCGGCGTGTGGCCGGGAAGCCTTTATGTGAAAAACTGATAAAAATGACAATTTTGTATTAGAAATTTGAATAAAGTTGAATTCGGTCAATGTTTTTGGTAAACGGACCCGGACCCGTGATTTGACAATCCCGGAGGGTCAATAGGAAAATATGCGACTTGGGCGTATGCCCGGAATCAAATTCCGAGGTCCGAAGTCCGAGAAATGAATTTTTAAAGAAAATTGTTTTCTGAAAAATATAAAGCATTTTGAAAATAAAATTTGAGGTGAAACCTGTGGTATCGGGCACGTATCATGGTTTCGGAGCCCGGTACAGGTTCGATATGACTTATATTTGTTATCTGTGAAAGTTGGTAAGAAACAGACTTAGTTTGACGTGATTCGGACCTTAAATGCAAAACTTAATGTTTATAGAAGTTATGAGGAATTTCATCGATTTTTAGTTTAATTCAACGTTTTAGTGTTGTTTTAGGTGGTTTGAAACCTCGAGCGAGTCCGTGTTATGTTATAAGACTTGTTCGTGCATTTAGATGGGGTCCCGGGGGGGCCTCGGGTGAGAGTCAGATGGGGTTCGGGTCAATTTTCCCTATTTTTGAACTGCTGATTGCTGTCTTATGATTTTCTTATATGCGATCGCATAGAGGTAATAGCGATCGCATAGCATTGTTTGGACCCCCAAGTTTTTCCTTCACTGCGATCGCATAACTCCATCCGCGATCGCAGAAGCCAGCCTGCCCCTTATACGCGATCACATAAGATTCTCCGCAATTGCGGAGCACATCTTACACCAACATCCATTTCCTTCTACGCGATCGCGCCTCGATTATCGCAATCACGATTCACAAAGCACGTGGGCAGAATATAAGTTTGCAAAACTGGGGTTTCACCATTTTAAACATATTTTGACTTCTAGATTTCGATTTTGGGCGATTCTTTGAGGGTTTTTTCACACAAATCGAATGGGTAAGTGTTCTTCCACTATAATTAATTATATTTCATGAATTAGTTCTTGTATTTGTCATTTAATTTGTGTTTTGGGTTGAGGGGATTGCGGGTTTTGAATGAAAACTTCAAAAATAAAAATTCATGATTTGAATGACCAAATGTTATCGTAATTGGATAAATTTAGTATGGGTGAACTCGTATCAGAATGGATAATCGGAATTTGTAAAATTTGTCAGTTTTCGAGGTGCAGGCCCGGGGGTCGACTTTTGGGTCGATTTTTATAATATTGTAAAGATTGAGACTTTATTATTCGGAATAGTTCCTTATATGTTTTATATGTATTTTGAAGTTGTTTTAGTTGATTTTGATCCATCCGGAGGCCTTCCCACCCGAGAAGTCTATTTTTGGGTACCGAGTTGTCGTCTTTGAGGTAAGTATCTTGCCTAACCTTGTGTGGAGGAACTTCCCCTTAGGATTGAGTCTTCTATGTTGATTGTAGCCCGTGTACGCGAGGTGACAAGTGCGTACTCGGACTTATTTGCAAATAGATTTGCCTTTTAGGATTTTTGGTCCTTATGTTCCCCGTGTATGAATTAAAATTGATATGTCTGAATTCCTGATTTCTAGTTTCATCTCTTCCGGCTCAAATTAGAAGTACTTGCCTAGCATTCCTTTTTTCTTATATGATCTTAATTGACTTAAATGAAGACTTTGCTTTTCCTACCGTTATGCTATATCTTTCTTCATACGTTGCCTATGTGACTAAAACTAGTATAATCTCGCCCTATAATTGTCTAACAAGTAATTGGAATATCTATACGTTGGTCAAGCATGCCCGTGAGTCGTACATTGTGATTTGAATGATTTTCCCTTAAGTACTACTTAGGTTTAATTGATGACCGCCCATGTTGATGGTATTTCTTTGATGCTGCCTATTTATTGAGCATTTGTTGAATCTATGTTTATTCGGTGAAGCTGATTATCTAAGTGAGATTGGTTATAGCTGATTCCCTTGCCGGGATGATTTGGTTTCTTGGTTGCGAACTTGAATATATAAAATCGTTGCTATATTTTCCTTGTTTTCCCCTCGTTATGCTGCTTTCTCTTTGTGCTTGGCATTCCTTCAGTGGCTACTTCTTATGAGTCAGTTTTTACCATTTTTGTGATTTAAGTCTTTGTATTGATTTGCTCATCGCACTTTGCATTCGGCCTTGTTTGCTTTTGCGCCGGTTGTGGAAATATGTTGTTTCTGTCGCATTCTGGTTGTTTTCCTCAGTGGATGCATTGCATATTTAAATTGGGACTACGGACCGAGATCCGGGAGCTTTCCCCCTGTACTGCATTGCATATTTAAATTGGGACTATGGACAGAGATCCGAGAGCTTTCCCCCTATACTGCATTGCATATTTAAATTGGGACTACGGACGAGATTGCGAGAGTTTTTCCCCTGTACTGCATTGCATGAAAAATTCTGAGTTGCGGACTGGGTTCCGGTGGTTTTATAATTGAGGAGATTTGGATCGGAAGATACATATATATATATACACACACACACACACACACACATATTGAAAAGTATAGCTAAAAAGCAATTATCTCCAGGAAAAGTTATGTCTGAAGGACTTCTAATTCGAAAGTATATTTGAAAAGTATTTGTCTTGCAGAAAAATGATATTTGAAAGAGCAGTATTTGGGAAAGTATATTTGGACACCACGTATTTTGATGATATTTGAAAGAGCAGTATTTGGGAAAGTATATTTGAACACCACATATTTTGAAGAGACTATGTTTTAAATATTTCTCTTTATAAAAATATATAAATATACATTCAGAGAAAGTATGCTTCAAAGAAGAAAATTTTCTATTCCGAAATGATTATATCTTTAAATCTTTTCAAAATAACCTCACGATTTAAATGTTTTCACTCGAAGGTTTGACAAGTTTAATTGAGTTTATTGGCTAAGGCCTGACGTGAATAAATTGATGCAGTGTTGTATTTCTAGTGTTTTATAGTGTTGTGGTTCCCGACATTTGGCTTGCATTCTTTCCATTCTCTTTGCATATTTCTATTATGCCGTCCGTTGATCGTATTATTAAATTTTCTTACGTATTATTCGATCGCACCGTTAATTATATCGAAAAATCTTTAGATAGATACTATGTTTCGGTCATTGGTACAATTATGTCTTTTTACTTATTAGACCAGTGGTGTCTTGACTAGTCCTCTTCACTACTTCACCGAGGTTAGTCTTGATACTTAGTGGGCACCGCTGTGGTGTGCTCATACTAC
>ML382921.1:85404-115393 GCA_005239525.1 Nicotiana knightiana | reverse complement strand
TTAGACCCAAAACGCCAGGGGTTGCCTGGCGTTACCCAGGCGTTAGACCCATAACGCCAGGGTTCCTATTTCGGTGAAGTCCGAGTTTTAAAGGTTTTAAGTGTTTCCAAGCCAGGATAGGAGTCTCTTAGACGGGTAGGGTTTATCCCAACCGTATAAATAGACCCAAGAACATATCATGAAGGGGAGACGAATTTGGGAGCAAAATACACACATAGAATCATTGAAGGAGCAAGGATTATCAGTTTTCTTCATTTTTATTCAAGTATTTTCAATTCATGTACACTTATCCAATTGTTTGATCATAGCATGAGTGGCTAAACACCCATTGTTCTGGGGTTGTGGTTTAGCCATGAATATTGTTATTCGACATTAATTTAACTTTGAATATAGTTTACTCAACATATGGTTGTTTCTTCAATTATGTGTTTAATTGCTTAATCAATTGGCCATTGATTAGGTTCTATATACTGNATAGGAATATAGGCATTAATCTATTGAGAATAGGTGAGGAGTGCTTCGGGAGAAGGCTATGAGAGCATTTATCGATTAATTAGCAATCATGAGTGAACTATATGAAAGGAAAAGTTAATTAGAATGCAATATGAGTGGTGAATAGGCCATAACCTTGGAATATTTATCTCTACTGAATACATCACAATAGTTCTCGTCACTTGATAATTAGTTATTTCATACAATTTTAGTATAAAGTAGTACATCATTAATTTTATATTGGCTTGGTTAAATAACGATTAGAGTGATTTAGCTAGTAGTTTACACAAGTCTCTGTGGGTACGATATCTGGACTTAAAATCCTATATTGCTTGTCGACCACGTACACTTGCGTGTGCATTGGGAATTCAACCAACAATTACGCAAAAAAAGTTAATGGGGTGTCTCGATGATGTGACTATTCAGCATGTGCTAAGGAAAGAAAATGAGAAGGTTGAAGCTTTAGCTGCCTTAGATTCATCGTTAACCCTGCCTGATCAAGCGCAAGTTACTGTCTGCCAAAAATGGGTAGTACCGCCACTAAATGAGTTTGAAGGTGAAGAAAATAAACTCGAGCATCTTGTCGCTGTTTCTGAAGTTGAGAAAGAAGAATGGCGACAACCCATTATCGACTACTTGTGTTATGGGATACTTCCAGAAAATCTGAGGAGAAGGATTAAAATCCGTTGTCGTGTACCTCGCTTCCTTTACTACAAATACACTCTATACAGAAGGTCATTCGAGGAAGAACTCTTGCGATGCTTAGGGGAAGAAGAAGAACTCCAAGCTTTGCAAGAGGCACATTCTGGGGTATGTGGGTCGCACCAGTCTGGACCAAAGCTCCACTTCCATATAAAAAGGATGAGATATTATTGGCCAACGATGGTAAAAGACTGCTTGGACTATGCTCGAAGATGTAAGGCTTGTCAATTCCATGCAAATTTTATTCATCAACCTCCTGAAGTGTTGCACCCGACTGTTACATCCTGGCCGTTTGACACTTGGGGATTGGATGTTGTCAGACCACTGCCGAAGTCTTCTGGTGGGCACTTATACCTCTTGGTTGCAACTGACTACTTCTCAAAATGGGCTAAAGTTGTTGCTCTTAAGGAGGTAAAGAAGAAAAATGTTGCAAGTTTCATCCGAGTAAACATAATCTATCGATTTGGCATTCCTCGTTACATAGGATAATGGAAATCCATTCGACAATAGGTTGATGAACAAGATTTGTGATCTCATTGGATTCAAGCAACGTAATTCTTCGATGTACAATGTTGCCGCCAATGGCCTAGCTGAGGAATTCAACAAAACTTTATGCAACCTGCTGAAGAAAGTCATCTCCAAATCCAAACGAGATTGGAATGACCGTATGGAAGAAGCTCTATGGGCATATAGTATGACTCACCGCACGCCAACACAAGCAACTCCGTATTCACTCGTTTATGGAGTCGAAGCCGTCTTGCCACTTGAGCGTCAAATACCTTCATTACGGCTGGCTATTCAAGAAGGGATCACTGATGTAGAAAATGCTCGACTTCGATTAGAAAAGTTAGAGGCTCTTGATGAGAAGAGGTTGGAGGCCCAACAAAGTCTTGAATGCTATCAAGCTCGATTGTCTCGTGCCTTCAATAAAAGAGTTCGCCTGAGATCCTTTCAAGTAAGAGATCAAGTCCTTGCCATAAGAAGACCCATTATCACTTCCCATAAACCTGTAGGGAAGTTCACTTCAAAATGGGATGGGCCATATGTCGTGCAAGAAGCTTATTCAAGTGGGGCTTACAAGCTGGTTGATGCAGATGGCATGAGAATCGGCCCTATCAATGGCAAGTTTTTGAAGAAGTATTATCCTTGAAGTTGCAACGCTCCTTAATGCATGAGCATAAACTGCATGTTACTCCTGGCACGCATGAGTCTAAATTGTGTGCGACCCACAAAAAAAAAAGGGTCCGCTAGGTTGAAAATCTCGAAAGACAGCCTAGACAAAATTTAAGACATAAAAAAATAAAAATAAAAAATAATTTTTTTTTTTTACCCATTCTGAACTACGGTATGACTTGATCCTCTTTACCGAGGTACGTAGGCAGCTTAGAGTTTCATTCTGAGTTCAGTCGCATAAATTCAAAAGATACATAATCCCCCAATCGTTGTCCGAATGAAGTACGATGGAATGTAATTCATTCAATCAGTATTTGAAAATCGAGCTGGGACACCATGCTTCTGTTAAACTTTGGACCCTATTTGATTTAAAGGGGGCAAGCCGCTATGCTAAATTGGTGTCTACAATGAAATGATTAATATCTTTTAAGGGGGATGTCAAGCATTTGCTTGAAATTTGGGGATCCGTTATGCCTTCACGTTTGCCACACCTTCAACTTATTATGGTCTACCTTCATGACATTTCAAATTCAGAGAGACCTGGACCCAAGATATTTGGTGAGACTTAAGCTCTTGAATTTCAATTTTTGACAATTAAAAAGGTATTACAATCTCAAGGCTCTCACACCAAGATACAAAGATTTTGGTGAAGTCGCGCTAATTTGAAACTGTCGGCATATTAGGAACCAAAGTTGATTTAAAAATATTATCTGAAACTATTCTTAAGGAATTAAGTTTTAATTTTTGGATATGTTATAGATTTGGAAGTTAAGTTTTCAATGGATCAAACGGTTCGTGATTTCGACATTCCTACATCAAGATACAAATATTTTGGTGAAGCTGTGCAAATCTGAAAATGTCGACGTGACAGAATTTGAAGTTAGCTTCAAAATAATATCTGGGACGATTCTCAACGTGTTCGATTCTGAATTTCCGATATGTCTTATATTTTGAAGTCTAGTTTCCATGAAATTAAATGGTTTGTGATTTCGACATTCCTACATCAAGATACAATTATTTTGGTGAAGCCATGCAAATCTAAAATCATCGACATGACAGAATTTGAAGTTAGCTTCAAAACAATATCTGGGACGATTCTCAATGTGTTCGATTTTGAATTTCGGATATGTCTTAGATTTTGAAGTCTAAATGCCATGAAATTAAGCGGTTTGTAATTTAGGCATTCCTACATCAAGATACAAATATTTTGGTGAAGTTGTGCAAATCTGAAATCGTCGACGTGACAGAATTTAAAGTTAGTTTCAAAATAATATCTGGGATGATTCTTAAAGTGTTTGATTCTAAATTTTGAATATGTCTTATATCTTGAAGTCTAGTTTTCAGGAAATCAAACGGTTCATAATTTCAACATTTTTACGCCAAGATATGACTTTTTTGGTGAAACTGCGCAAATCTGAAACTATCAACGTGTCGGAATTTGAAATTAGCTTCAAAATAATATCTGGGAAGATTCTCAAAGTTTTTTATTCCAAAATTTGGATATGTCTTAGATCTTGAAGTCTAATTTTCATAAAATCAAACGGTTCATAATTTCGACGTTCCTACACCAACATATGACCTTTTTGGTGAAACTGCGTAAATCTGAAACTACCCTTAATGTATCATATCTCAAGACTAATCCTACCAAGCATGGAAAAGGAAAAGTCTTTGGCTTAGACAGTGTAATGGTCTATGCCTCAAATAAAATGAAGTTAAATCTTCAAACAAGATGAAGTCATTAGCTTAGATGGTGTAATGATCTTCGCTTAAGACAAAATAAATCTTTGGCCCAGACGGTGTAATGGTCTATGCCTCAGATAAAATGAAGTAAAAGATTCAAGCAAGATGAAGTCATTAGCTTAGACGATGTAATGGTCTTCACGTCAAATAAAATGAAGTCTTTAGCTCAGACGGTGTAATGGTCTTTGCTTAAGACAAAATAAATCTTTGGCCCAGACGGTGTAATGGTCTATGCCTCAGATAAAATGAAGTAAAAGATTCAAGCAAGATGAAGTCATTAGCTTAGACGATGTAATGGTCTTCACGTCAAATAAAATGAAGTCTTTAGCTCAGACGGTGTAATGGTCTTTGCTTAAGACAAAATAAATCTTTGACCCAGACGGTGTAATGGTCTATGCCTCAGATAAAAGGAAGTTAAATCTTCAAACAAGATGGAGTCATTAGCTCAGATGGTGTAATGGTCTTCGCTTCAGACAAAATAAATCTTTAGCTTAATGGTCTTTGCCTCAGATAAAATAAAATATTTGACTTGGATGGTGTAGTGGTCTTTGCCAGAGATAAAGAAAGTCAAGTTTTCAAATAAAACGAAGTCTTTAGCTCAGATGGTGTAAAGTCTTCACCGTGAACTTTTAAAGATTTTTGCTGTGAACTTTAAAAGAAAAAAAAAATAAAAATCTTGACCACGAGCTTTTAAAGGTCTTCATCATGCATGGATTATCTCGTTAAACAAGAACACATCCTTCTTGTTTCACCTACAAAAAAGGACAATAGAATAAAGAAATCACAAGAAAATAAGAAGAAATTACCTTCGCGTCAATGCTTTCAAGTCGTCAAAAGTAGACTCAAAGTGGTTTGCAAACGCTGAAAGTGATGCTAATATTTTGAAAAGTATACCGTATTTATAGACCTCAAAGGTTGTTGTTGAAACATGGAAGTGCCGATGTGGGATGATTAATTAACTAGGGTGTCCAAATCCATATTTGAATTGGATTCAATCTTCTTATCCATGTTTGAATTGGATTCAATCTCCTTATTATGCTTCTAGTTATGTCTTCCTATGTCCAATTAAAGAATGGAATGGGATTTCAATAGGACAAGTCTATGGGGGACCCACAATATAGAGTTATTAAAAGAATAACATAGATGTTCAACTGATAATTTCTCAAATGGCAATCTGTTAACATGGATGTCAACGCATAACATCAATTGAATTATAAAAAAAAGTATTAAATTAGTACTTCAAGTCTAGTCTTTAAAAATTTAAATACTCCGACAAGCCTTGAAGTAGGGAGCATTTGTAGATAATTAAAATTTTATTGAATTTAAATCCATAATGAAATTTGGATTTAATCTCAAATAAATGTATTTTAGGCCATATAAATATTATGGGCTAATATAATTGAATTAATTATATAAGTCCAATATATATGAATTAAATAAATAAATCTTAATCCATTGGGCTAGTCCACTTAATTGAGCTAAAGTGATGAACCCAAATCATTAGGCCCAAGATTTCATCTTCCTAGAGGCCCAAATGGATGCCCACGTGTCAAATGATGTGGCACGTCAAGTCACGCGGAAGAGCTAATAGAATCATGCCATGTGTCAAAATGACAAAGCATGCCAAGTCACATTAAAAGGCCAATGAAATCGCGCCATGTGTGCAAGTGACATGTTCTGGCCAATTAAATGCGGTCATGTCACACTTCAATTTGATTGGTCGGAAAGAGTTTGATCTTATCATAACTCTTCCCTCCCACAACTATAAATAGGGGTCTTCATAACTCAAAAAAGGAGACCAGAAGTTATAACAAGAAGCAAGAGAGAGCTCGTGGATCAAACGCAACAAATTTCTCCACAAGTTTCAAGCTTCAAGCAATCAAGTTCAAGTTCAAGAAATAAAGTTCAAGTTCAAGAACGAAGAACGAATCAAGGTCAAGTTCAAGTCATTAAGCTCAAGCTCAAGAACAAGATCATCGTTCGTGACAACAAATTCAAATTCAAGATCAAGCTCAAGCCCTTGAATTTATACTAGAAAAGTACAGTCAGAGGATTCATAGAGATTGTAACGCTCAAATATTTGAAATCAAATACTACGATTGTTGCAATATCTTTTGATCTTGATTTTATTTTCTCGACGCAATTTATTGTCTAAATCACCATTAAGAAAAACTTCTTTTAAATGAATTGACAAGTACGTTTTATAATTCGCAATCATAAATGCAACTTATATAGCAATTGACAAATGAAACTTATATATCAAAATCGCTTATAATTATTAAAATAGTCAAAATTGCATATATTTATTTAGAAAATTTTACTTCCTATAGCAAGCTAATACACCCTATTTATTAGAAATCAGAACAATTTCAAAATATTATTACTTATGACTACCTTTTTTATTTTATAACAAAATAGGTATTTATTTTACACCCTACCATTGAGGAGTGAATTGCACCAATTATAATCTCTCTCTCTCTTTTTATTTTCATCCAGGCAGCCGTCGTAGCAGCCGTTTTTTGTGGCTATGGTGGACTTTCTGAAGCGAAGAGAATAGATCTGAAGCAAAAAGAGAGTAGACAAATAGTAGGCGTCAGAATCATCATCGTCATTGTGGTCGTCGTCAGAATTGTCGGTGTCATCATCCACTATTGACTCATCCTCTTAGGCGGACAGATCTGGGCATGGTTACACCAGAGAAGATTTGAGGGCCATATTTTTGTTCATCTCTATTTTTTTGTTTTAATACAATGTATATGGTATTTTGCTTGGCCGAAAAACGCCATCTACGATAAAATTTTTTCTCTTCTTTGTTATTTTAGTCAGATACAATGATACAAATACATTGTATTTTTTATAAATACACTCAAATATATATATTTTTGTATAAATATATTATTTTTCCGCCTGTATTTATATATTCCGAAGGTCTGTATTTTTTTTAATACAACTGAATATCATTGTGTTTTGTAATTTTTTGTTGCTTGAATATAGTCAAATTGAGTAGGGTGAATTGAATACAATGTATAATAGTGAATAATGAATATATGTGAATTGAATTCAATGTATATTGTCGAATTGAATAGAACGGTATACACCCTTATTTCTTGATTACCATACTGTATTTATAAATACAGTCACGCGAATACATGGAATACAACACAATAGCAGTAAATTTTATGTAGAATTGGTTTTGTTGAGTTAAATTAGGAGTGATACACACAATTGATCCTCTTTTTTTTTGTTAAACAGTTGGACTTCCCTATTTTGCAAATTTCACTGCTGTATTTATGAATACAGTAGCTCAAATACAACGAATACAGTCGCACAACTGGACTCCCCTATTTTTAGGCAAATTCTGCTATTGTATTCAAGAATACAGTAGCACGAATATAATCGCGTAGCAACGAAATATATGTAGAATATATTTGTTGAGTTAAATTAGGAGTGATACACGATAATTGATACACGCTAGTCAGTTGGACAACCCTATTTTTTAGGTGAATTCCGCTATTTATTCATAAATAAAGTAGCGCAAATACAACGAATACAGTCACACAGCTGGATTCGCCTATTTTTAGGCGAATTTCGCTATTATATTCATGAATACAGTAGCATGAATATAGTTAATAAAGTCACATAATAAGTAAATAGTAGTTATATAAAGTAATTATATATATAATAGCAATAAAAAATTAATAGTCAGAATGGTTTCTGAAAATTACTCATTAATTTATAATCTGTTAGTATTATAAAGTACAGATTATAAAAGAGAATGTGGAGGAAAAGGATTTTGAAGAGTGGGCCCGCTGGACCGCGCTAACATTGATTTCAGTTTGCCTTGGACCACACAAGCGAAGAGGCACAAACTATGAAGCAAACGAAACGTCGTCGTTCGCCCCGGAAATAGTCACTGTACTTTAGTTATACATTCCAATTTTCGTCTGCTTTTTTCTGGCAATCGGCGCACGAAAATGGCAGCCTCAGAAATGCTATCGAAGGAGCAATTGCTTCATCTTTTTGATCGCTTCGGGTTCCTCACCTCCCAACCTGGTACATACCTCTTCCCTTCTTCAACTTCATTTGCATCTTCACCTTTTCCTTGTTTTTATTTTATTTTTATTTATTATAACTATATGTAAGAGATGTGTTATTTATCCTTACTTTTCTTACTGCTAAGGATATTTTTATTCCTCAATCAGATGTCAAGAAAAGGATTGCTGATGCTGTCAGCGACAAGCAGGTGAAAATTTCGTTTTTGAAAATTACTGTTTCTTCAACTTTATTTAAGAGTAATTAGATTGTTGAATTTATGCATCTGTATCAGCTTAAGTTTTAAGCAGTTGATTCTGTGTAGTTATATATATCAAAGGTTCTTTTATAAGTTCTATTAAGCAAATGCTGAAGCAGCTAAAAGCTCAAAAAAGGCTTATATGAAAGAATTTTGGTAATTGTTTGAAACAGATTGTTGCTATGTAGTGAAAGAATGCTCTTCTTATTCACTTTTGGCATGCTTCTGAAAAAAAAAAAAAATTCTTTCTGCTTGGTTACTTTGTGCTTGATTCTTAATAAATAAGGTTTCTTATCTTTATGTGAAGTTACTTTACCATTCATAAAGTTTTTCCTCAATATTCAAATTAACTTTTTTATTGCAACATTTTTTCTAGTTAAGTTTTTGGATATAATTATAATTGGGCCTTGAGACTGCAGTATGCATGTAGAGTGTAGATGACATGAGTTGTGCGGATGTATGATAAGTGAAGAATTATTATTTTTTAGTTTACGATTTTTACCGTATGTAGAGTCTTTTCTAGTTAACAAATGGTTGATTTAATGATTGATTTTGCGGGAAATGCTTGTGGCATTTACTACGAGAAGGTTCAGTTTTTGAATTTCCTTTTGGAGGACCTATTGAAATAAATGAGTGGACAAATTATCACATAAGATATGCACAAACATTTGTTTCCACATCCATGAATTTAATCAAACTCCTTTTGGAAAGCATCAAATCTGTTTCTCCGCTTGGAAAAGGCCATAATGAGCCCCTGAGCCCAAGTGTATATTCCCCACTCCTAAGGGATAGGACGTCGTGGGACTTCTGTTCATCTTGTATGTACCACATTGGTGCATGAACTACCTATGCACTCAAAGGAAGTCCCTAGTTGGTTTTGTTCCTCTCGATGTCCTCTATTGGGGAATCAAAACCTAAAGGGAGCATTATAAGGTGCAACAATCTATTGCCAATGGTGCCTTAATGGAAAATGTTAGAACAAGAGTGCCTCATGTGAACTCTTAAGGAAACAGATACGATGACATGTTGGACTTGGGAGGATCATTTGTGAATGACTTCTTATTTCTGTATCAATACGGTAAGAGTTGATTTTTGGAGAGTCAAAAATGCCTTTCTCATGAATGTCATAGTTGTGATCTCCATTGACTTGTTTAGTGTCAATATCTTCCATATTCTATCAAAAGTTAATTTTCTCCATTTACGGTTGTGCTTTGAAATTGAAAGATGGACATCGTTGTATGCAGGAGGCTGTCGCTGTTACCACTGCCATCCAAGAGGAGATATTTTCCGAGATGGGAATTGGTGAGCTTTAAATTACTCGTGCTTTACTTCAAGGACGGTTCAACTTAGGCAATTGTTGAGTATTAAAGAGCAAGTGCTCTTTTTTCTCCTGTCTATCATACGCATGTTTGTCTGTACATATGTTCGAGCATGCGTGCAAAGACGAAGCACTTTTTACTCTATTCTAGTTGAACCGTGTCGCTTGGTCATTATATAGTGGTCCTTGTTTTTCAAAAAAGAGATGCCAAACACCAGTTTTGCAGAGTAGGGCTGGGCAGAATTGCAGATCTGTTACAATGTGATTTTGCAGAAGTGGTTAATATATACTTGTGATGTTGATGGTATTCTGCTTCTTAAAATTGTATGTTTAGCTTTAAAGACGAACTATATTGCCCACTTTCTATGGGATGATAATCTTGTCATTTTGCTTGTTTCTTAGTTTTATTTGATAAGAAGTTTGATTGAGTTTCTGCTCTCTTTTTGTTATTTTCATTGGCTCAAAAACTAATAGTACTAAAGTTTACCATTGGTGATATGCGGTGTCATCTAATAAATGGGGAAAAAGCATACCTCCAATTGTTATTCATGCGTCATATAGTTATATCATTATAATACTATAACCAACGGGAGATCTTTATTTCTCTGCTGCAGATCCAAGATTTGGTCTTGCTTGCTTGGGGAAAATAAACATGACCTATGAGAGTGATCGAGACCTGATGATTCGTTTTTATGAATTTGTTGCTAAGTAAGATCAGCCTATTCCATCTGCGTATTGTTAAGATGAACTTCCATTTTGTGTTTATTTCCCCTTTATACCTTTTGAAGAAAATTTCTTGGCAGTGTTCAATAGGATATTGAGGCCATTCTTGCTAACAAATCCAATACAGATGTAATGAATGTTGAGTTCTCTGAAGAAAATAACTTGGATTTTGTTCCTTCTATTTTACTGGCCATGAAGAGAAGAAATGGCTTGTGAAGAGGCGGAGCTTGGTCCAGACATGTTTGCTGAAAGATTAAAGATGCAACATAATTTACAAGAGCAGGTAAAAGATCTCTTCTCTTGATGCTTAATGATGCCATAGATGTGGTAATAAGAGTGGAAATAAACATTTTGACAGCAACTGGAGATGCTGAAGTACATGCGCAACTTTCACATGGATGATCAGTCTGCAATACTTGAGAAGGTAATGATGAAAAACTACATATTAAGACGATCTCCCCATGAATAAAGATGCTGGTTTCATAAATAGAACATTAAAAAGAATTAAGTCTCTGCTTGAATAAGTCTAGATAACATTTGTAGAAATGAAAAAGTACCCGAAGCAATGGGGTTTGTCGACCACGAGCTTTTGTTGTCAGAGTTTGCAACTCCATAAAAGTGATGGAACTTACAAAATTAGATTTCCATACCAATTAGCAACTTATTTTGCATGCTGTACCAATGTTCTTCCAAATTGACTGGCATGTTTGACAGATTCACCAGCAGTTGGAGAAGGCCAACTTTGACACTGAAGCTTCTGTGCTGACAGTGGAGCAGATGCAGGATGTTGTTCGACGGAGAGTATCACCTTTGTTCCAGCCTAGATAATCACGGAGCTTTCGTGGAGTTTCTAGGTTTTACTTGCATTTTAATTGACTGTGCCATTAGATGTTAAACCATGGCTCCCCCTGCCTCACCAAGAGGAAGAAGAAAACGGGTGAAGAATAGCAGCTGCTTGCTTTGCTTCAATGAAATGGTTAGGGGAAATTTTCTGCTCTGCTGTCTAGTATATACTGGCTGAAACCCAGGAAGCTGAGGGCTGTAGTTTCAGTTTGTTTACTTGAAAGTAGCGTGACAGCTTACTTGAATGAAGTAGTAGTATTAATTTCGTTTGTATTTCATAGTCTATAGTGTTGTGGTTTAAGTAGACATTTGTTATCTATTTAAGTAAACATTTGGAAGAATAGGGACTTAAGATAACTATTAGAGATACGAAAAGCAATCGTTGCGGCATATAATCCACAAGTAGTTGAACTGAAACAATGTTTTTGCTTGTGAATTCCATTTGTTTAGCGATTCAAAAAGAAATATTGGTCCCTTAAGACATCCGACAAAATTGTAACGATACATAGAAGATTAGCATGGCGAAGGATGGCAGGCACAAGTCGAGAAATAGTTCAAATTTTAAAAAAAATTAAAAAATATTGGAAGTGGAAATTGGGCAATCTCAACGAGTGATTAACGCAACAAAGAAATGATGACGATGATGGACATTCTTAATTGGCAACAACTTAAATAAGATCACACCTCTCAGCCTCGGGTCTTATTAGTAATAAATTTTTTTTAAGTGTAGCTAAGCCACTTTAATAATCTAAAAATTCCTGTAAAATTTGAGTGGAAAATCATAGGTTAAATTTTCTTCTATTTTTCCTTTCATACTTTAAAAAACTTTAACTTGCAGGCTGTAATTTTATCTTACCATAAAATAAAAAGTGTAAAAATCAAATGGGAGGGAGAAAAGGATTTGGTACGACGAGGTCTCACATCCATAAGTGGATAAGCGATAAGGTCTTTTAATATCACTCGCTCTCTTCCCTTTTCTTTTGGCAACGTCAGTCCCTTCTCCCTCTGAGAGTAAGCTTCACACCAACCCCCCCACCCCACCCCAAGCCCAGTCCTCGACCTCCATTTACGTACTGAACAGTTTTATCTTCATTTGTTGTTTTTTTCTTTTGCAGCGTGTAAAAATGGCAGTGAGTTTCAGTTTAGTTGGAGCATTCAAAGGACTCTCCTTATCTTCTTCGTCTTCTTTCCTTAAAGGTGAATTTGGTGCTGCTTTTCCCGTCGCTCCAAAGTTCTCGGTCTCCTTTCCGTTGAAATCTCCTTTGACAATTGAGTCTGCTCACAAGAAAGGAGCTGGTAGCACTAAGAACGGTCGAGATTCTCCTGGTCAGAGACTTGGTGTCAAGATTTTTGGTGACCAACTTGCCAAACCCGGTTCTATTATCGTTCGCCAGCGTGGTACTAAGGTCTCAATTTTACTTCTTTATTATGGGTTTTTTCTATTTTCTGTCATTTTTTGCCAAAAGTTCATATCTTTGTATGTATTTTCACTATTCTGTCGGGTTATTCAGACTTTAAAATCACTCATTTTTTGTTCTTAAAAAAGAATGGAAATGCAATTAAGGAGATAAGAATGAGGTTGTAGTCCAATGAAGAGGCGGAACTAGGATTTAACCATATGCGTTTTGGATATCAGAACTGCGACTTTAAGTGCAAATAAGTGGATTCTAAATTTTAATATTTCTTAACACAAGAGCAGAAGCTACTTGGTTCGGCAGAATCCATAGCCGGGCTTCTAGCTCCGCCCCTGGTCCAACGTTCTACAATTCAAAGAAACTGGGTGGGGCTTGTTGCTCAAAGATTAGAGCACGTGGCTAGAAAGCATGGTGTCTAGATTTAAATATGATAAGCAATGAACCTTGGGCTTAACTCAGCCTCAAAAGCTAGCTCATGAGGTGAGAATTGCCCAAGACTAAATAAGGAGTCAAATTCTCCCATCCCACACCCAATGAACAATGTGGGACTTTAACATAATCCCTCCATGTTCGGAACAATATATATCATCTGAAAAGAGGACAAAGGGTGATTCTTTTTGCGTAAAGAATCACTCTTTGTCATTCTTGGACAAATTTCTCCTTTCATTTTTTTGGTTTGTCTTGCTGGACATATGTTGTTTCTATCTGTAATGTTCTGTCTCTATAGGTGTGAATATCTCTTTATATCTTTTCGTGTTTCTCCTTCCATGAATTTGAAAGGATGGTGTCTTTCTATCTTTTTTATACGTGATGTGCCCAAAATGAGCCATTGCCTCGACTAGTGCCTCCAAAATGTTATATTTTTTGGAATGAGGATGGTCTCCCTTTTGCAATCAATCGTGATTTCAAGCATGCGTGAGCTATAACTCTTCGGTGAAGTCTTTAAAAGACACGAGTAATTGATGTCTAGCTACACATAATAAGCTAGTAAGTGAATGACGAACAAGTAGGTCATCTATAATGCAATTCCTTCTTTTGCAGTTAGGGATTTGCAAGGACGAACGCTTACATCTTGCTTATAAATGGTGTTCTGGAAGTTGTGATAGTTTTAGTTAAAGAATAGATTTTGGGACTAACTTAACCCTAAAAGCTAGCTCAAAGGGTCAGGATTGCCCCAAACCATATAACGAGACAACAACCCATTTCCTCCACCAACGTGGGACACTTAACAGTTCCTTTTGTTGTTTAATGGTGATTGAAATGAATTCAGATGGACCAGTTCAAGTGGAGTATGTTTCAATGTAATTCCAGTTTTGTTGCCCAATGTCTCACAAACATATATGTGCCCATTAAGTTCTGATGTCCTGATTAGCATGTGATTAAATTTTATTTGGTGGCAATCTGTGGATTGCTTATGGGCAGATAAATTAACTACAAAATGAGGTATTGGAGGGTTAACTGGATACTTGTTTTTCTGTAGTCATTTGAAGGAACAAATTGCTAGAATTTTAAGGTTCTGAGCTATGATATATCTGACCTTACATGAAAACATAAAATTGGAAGTTTCCTGAAACAAATGACAGAAGGAAGTGTAAAGCATTTCTCCAAATCCAGTATGTGATTCTTTTGGTATTTCAAAACTCCACACTTGTATATAATTGCCGAATTGATGTTCTTTCATCAGAGGTGCGACTTTCTGATAATAAGATGCTTATGTTGAGCTGCATAAATTAATTTTGGGCATATTTATATCTATTTGTTAGGTAATAAATTAGTTAAGGGTAAGTTTTATAGAGTGGTGGTTCGACCGGTTATGTTGTATGGCCAGTCAAGAACTCCCACGTGCAGAAGATGAAAGTAGCAGAGATGAGGATGTTGAGATGGATGTGTGAGTGTACCAGGAGAGATAAGATCAAGAATGAAATTATCCGAGACAGAGTAGGAGTAGCCTCCGTGGAGGACAAGATGCGGGAGTCGAGGCTGAGATGGTTCGGACATGTTAAGAGAAGAAGCATTGATGCTCCTGTTAGAAGGTGTGAGAGGTTGGCCATGGCGAGTTTGAGAAGAGGTCGAGGTAAGCCTAAAAAGTACTGGGGAGAGGTGATTAAACAGGACATGGTGCTGCTTCAGCTTACTGAAGACATGACCCTCGATAGGAGGGTGTTTGGTTGTTCACCGATAGTCTTAGTAGTACGCATGTCCCTTCATATTTTTAGATTTTTATTACGTTATGTGATTTTGTTCGCCTCAAGTATTGTATTCCCTGTTACTATTATTTGGTACTACTAATCCTGTATCTCTCTTTCTCTTTTCTCTTCCCTCTTTCTTCCTTTCTTGCTTTCCTCTTCTTCTTATTACCCTTCCTGAACCGAGGGTCTATTGGAAACAACCTCTCTACCTGATAGGTAGGGGTAAGGTCTGCGTACAGACTACCCTCCGCAGACCCCACCTGATGGGAACATACCGGGTTTTTTGTTGTTGTTGTTAGGTAATTAATGGATTAGTGCCAATGATTGGTATTATATTTTGCTCAGAATGACCCCTGTTATAGTTGGCTTGTTTGATTTAAGATAGTTCAGAAGTTGTATTTCTCCATCTAGCATTGCCCTGTATTCTGTTTCACGATGATTTACTAATTGTCCTCTTTGTGATGCTTCCAGTTCCACCCAGGAAAGAATGTTGGACTTGGCAAGGATCACACAATCTTTTCTTTGATTGATGGACTAGTCAAATTCGAGAAGTTTGGGCCTGATAGAAAAAAGGTTGACCTCTCTAGCTTACTGCTTGTATATTGGAACACCACTGTGATTAACTGAATGTGAATAAATAAATGTGCAGATTAGTGTTTATCCACGTGAGGTGCAACCTGAAAACCCCAACAGTTATAGAAACCGAAAAAGAGAGTCCTTCAGAGTACAGCGTGAACGCAGAAAGGCACGAAGAGAGGGCGTCATCCTTCAGCCTCAGTTGGTACTTGCTTCAGCTCCTGAATCCTCCGAAGATACTCCCAGTCCCTCTTGCTGATATTGATCTTTTGGTGTTTAAACATTCTGTTGTCATTTCGGTTATTTGTTAGTAGTCACTTGGGAACATATGCAGGCAACAATGCTACATTGTGCTTCTGCCATTGGTGTCTTTTGTTTGTAAATTGTATTATTCAAAGCACGAGTCCTTGTCACAGGTTGCATAGGTACACTGCAAAATGAAATGGATGATCCTTTAACTCCATTAAAGATGAGGAAAAATGCACGTTTCCTTTTAATCCCTCTTTCCATGTTTGGGGCATAGCCGCATAGGTCTTTTTTGTAAAACTTGCTATGTATTTGAATCTCCATTTGCAGAGAGATTATATTCATGTGATCCGATGATGAAATCAATTCAATCACCTCTCTGTCTTTGGTTGTGGATACTGCAACTAAAGTGCAAAAGAGAAGATATTAAAAAGAGGACATCTATACCTCAACCTACAGGATGTTGGCTGCATAAATCTAGTTTCTCGGCCCATATTTTCCCTTCAAATGCAAGACACACAACTCGTAAATAAAGATAACGAGATTTAGAAGTAGCCACAACCACAGAACTAAACATTAGGGATCATAGCCTTCTCGCCGTCGTGTAAAACAAAAAACATTCTACCATCAAACAAAAGAATCAATATAAGGAATATGATCAGCACTGCTTGAAACAGCAAAGGGAAGTTGACAATCAACATTCCAAAGTTTCATATTTGACAACAAAATACACAGCAGTCAGCACTTGCAAGACAATCTTTTTTCCAACAGCAAAGGCAGCTCCCCCTGTTCTTTACCGCTTGATCTCAGCCTGGAGTTGTTCTAAAATTTCTACCTGTTTCACGCGATGGATGAATTATCCACGAGATTTTCCATACAGATGAGCATATACAATCTTTGTTCGGTGCACCAGAACCATGCTTAGAACAACTGCAATAATGCAGAGTCCCGACATTATCATGGAAGTAAGGAAGAAACATATAGCACCTTCACACTTAAGAGGTTCATCTACGGAAAGAAAGCTAGACAAAACTGATGCCAAATTTGATTCAGTGCCACGATACTCATGCGCTTGCTTTGCAGCTTCCATATCATATATACTACTAGCAATAACACCTGAGAATACCATTGAACCAGCAGGATTTGCAAGAGTGAGGAAATTGTATAAAGCCCCAAAATTTCTCAAGCCAAACAATTCAGAAGCTGCAGCTGGTACGATCGCCCAATGAGCTCCATAACCAAGCCCAACCAAAAGAGTACCAATGTGCATAGCTCCAGGCCAACCCATTGCAAAGAAGAAATGCCCAATGGCCATTATGACTTGAGCAACAGCCATCGCTGCATGTCTCGGATAGGCATAATCCCTATCGCAAAAAGAACAATGTTATACGAGAAAAGATTTCTTAGGATGAACATTCATGTAAGAAGTGAATGTTATGTACCTGACAATTATTTCAGAAAAGTAACCACCGCCAATACGACCAAGGAAGTTCCATATGCTGATCATAGAAACAAATACATGCGTGTTATCATATCCTAAAGATTGGCTTATCTGACCCAAGTTATCGATCACAGTCAAACCAGATCCAGAACCAAAAAGTAGTGAGAAAAACATAAGCCAAAAATCTGCCTTTATTAAAGCCTGCATTAAGGTGAAGTCCTCTCCCCTATGAGGTCCCCTTCTTCTTTTTATCCTCACTGCTCCTTTTGCAGCTGCTTGAGCTAGTTTTACTTGCAGTTGTGCAATTCTTTTTTGCCTTTCTGAAGCTGGAAGCGCGTCCACTTCCTTAGGCTTCTCGTCTTCCACTTCACTAAATATTATTTCATGACCATCGCCATGCTCAGATTTTCCAGCTTCTTGTTTCTTTGACTCAAATAGAAGTCCCTCTTCTACTGGTTCTCTTGGATCTTGAAAAAAACTCGAGGAGATAGGGATCACGATAGGAATTGCCAAGAGGATAAACAATGTAGCCGTGAAGATTGTAATGACAGTGTGGCTTAAATCAATAAGGTCTTCAACAAGCATAACTCCCATCAAGTAAGAAGCCAAGAGGAGGCATATGCTGTAAATAAACGAAAAGCTTAACCCATCCGAAGGCCTGACTTGTTTGTGGCCTCCAACAGGCCTGATTATAAACATGAGCGCGATAATTACCATTGCCGGTCCAACAGCTATCATAAATATAAGTGAAGCATGATCTGGAGAATGGATCACTGCATATATCTGAGTCAAAATTGCACCACCCAATCCTGCAAATCCCTTAAGTATCCCCACCACAGGGCCGCGACTTTTAGGGAAATTTTGCACACATGATACCAGAGCTGCTGTGTTAAAGTAGGTCTCACCATTTGTTCCGATAAATATCAGAATACACATCTGGAAGGAAGCAGCTAAAACTATGTCAATTGTTAGACCAAACTAGGAGTCCACAACACTGCATGATCAACATGGTCTGTAAATAAGTGAGTTTGCTCCAATCAGAATAGAATATCTAACAGGACATCTCCAAATGAATGATCAAATAAAAAACCTTCTTACCTTCTAAATATTGTTGATAAACAAGAAAATAAGCATAGTTCTTGTCAGATGAAGAAAATTGGATAAATATCAAGATCTGGAACACTTTCTATAGTTAATTGATGCAAAAGAAAACATGACTACAGAAATAAAGGGAAAAAAACACTCCCAAGGGGATTTTCATTAATCAAAATTTGTCACTCAGTTAAACAGCTGCGCAACCTTATACCTTCTTGGCCCATAATTCAATGTAGAGCATCCAAAATAGGCTATAAAAGAGCAGCCCGGTGCACTAAGCTCTCGCTATGCCCGGGGTCCGGGGAAGGGCTGGACCACAAGGGTCTATTGTACGTAGTTTTACCCTGCATTTCTGCAAGAGTCTGTTTCCACGGATCCAAAATAGGCTATAGTAGACTAATAAAAAATGGATTTAAGTTTTGTACACTGACAGTATAAAAAAATTCTTCATACTATCGGTGCAATTTAGCAGATTATCATTCTATTTTCCAGGTTACTATATTAGTATATTAAACTTGATATGAAGAATTACCTATTGTTGCAGGTCATATTTACCTGATAGTTTAAAAGGTTAATACAAACTTAATTCATAAAGAATTCAATAAACGGATTTACCATACCATAATTAATAGAAAGGATAGTGAAACAGAGCAGACCTTTTCAACTAAAAACGAGTAGAAATTAAGCAAGAAAGTTTGGCACTTTTGAGATCAGAATTAAACAGATTGGATGAAGATAAAAGATGGGGTTACTCACAGCCCATAATGGCAAAGAAGGAGCACGAGAAGTGACAATGAGCCAAACCCAACCATAGCCAATGAAGTTTTGTATAGCACCCACAAGAAGTGCAGCCCACAAAGGCAAGATTTCACACAAAGTTCCAGCCAAGAATCCAACACTATCACCCAAATCTTTAGCCACACCCAACCTCGCAATTTGCCTCTGATTATAATTCAGGGACTTCTTAATCGTTGGAGAAATGCTGCCAAATAAATATCCAATGCCTGCACATGTCTGAATCCACATTGCAGCTACAAAAACGAGCCATCTATTGTTAAAAAAGAAACCAACTCTCTCTTTCAAATGAACCATTATTACAAGAGTCTTGAGACAGATATTCTTAAGCTTATGATCAACTGTTGTTCTTAATCAAAGGACCACAGACCTTGCTTTTATTATGTATGTATGCTCACTTTCTTAGCCTTTTTTTTCTTTCTTTCTTATAGCAGTGATTGAAAAGAGCAGGGGATAAAGGTTGGGGACAGAGAAACAAAATTTTGTGCGAGCGGGTTCAATCTTAAAAGTATATAACTTTAGTAGTAAAATAGTAGTTATCAAGTGGATTCAAATAAAATTATTTATACAGAATTATGCAGCATTAATCGTAATTTATAAATATACACAGTATTATTTTTTGACGAAGTAAAACTTGCTTACGACCATGTGCGTTAGCCACTGTATATCATAGTATTTTCTTGTACGTATGATGTTTTATCGGGTTTAATGGCCTCCGTCATTTTAGTATATTCCAAACTAAATAATATATTTTTAAATTTGAAAATAATTTAACTTTAAGTTAGGTTGAAACGGAAGGAGTAGGTGAAACGAAAATTAGTATGTAGCGGAAAGGGTGGGAGATAAAGATCGAAGGAGTGCTCTTTATCTATGATCCAGTAGAAGAAAACAAAATAAAGAGAGGGCAGTACTGTCGCATGTAACAAGAAGAGTTGTATGTTGCAGAGACACGACACAGTTAAGTGGTGTGCCCCGCGCCAAACATTACCGCAGCTTCCTGCATGCTATACTTAATTTGTGTTTACGTGGGGGCTTATATCGGCCTCCTCCTCACCACTAGTCATCACTCACCATATGCCTTCCGCGCGAGCCGGATCCAAAATTTTAAGTTTATGGGTTACTATATCAACTATAAATTAATATATCAAAATGTGTTATTATTCGAAATTTCCATCTTCGGAATTGTGATGGCGCATAATATTTCACTTACTAGGCAAGTCAATGTTAGAAAACCGTTAAGCCAATTATTATTCAAATTTCAATAAATAAAGTCAATTAATCCAAAATGAAATAAAATTGAGTGCGGAATAATATAAATACCCATAATATTTACTACAATCCGGATCTGGAGTCACAACTCACGAACTTCTAGGATTTTCTACAAGCAGAGTCTGAAAGAAATACAATTGTATTGAACGAAAAGAAACAGTAAAAATAGGGGAAAATAGAAGGGGACTTCAAGGTCTGCGGATTCCAGCATCCATCTCAAGTTTCCAACAAGCAAATCCAAGCTGCTACGTCTCACGATCAACTGGGACCAATGTCAAAATCTGCACTGGTTCCTATAATTAGACTAAAGGACGGGTTCTAACTAAATATACATTGAATGCTTTTTTTAATATAAATACGTGATCAAGCAAAAAATTACTGGGTTCCCAAAAATCATACTCATACCTTTGGATTTACTCCTGTCTTCAGTAGTCTGAAGCTTTTCTCTTTTCTTTTTAATTTAATATTCGTTATTTAGAAGGGGTGCCTTGGAGTAACGGTTAAGTTGTCTCTTTGTGACCTAAAGGTTATAGATTTAAACTCTGAAGAGCTAGTAATACTTGCGTTAAGATAGATTATTTACATCATTAGTCGCTTGTTTTCTCTCTCTATATGCTCTAGTACAACTCCGAATATCGTAAACTTATTAGAGATTGAAATATCTCATTGCTCTATTTGTTTCAATTAACTGTGTGAACCTATTTAATTGTGCACAGAATTTGAAAAAATTAGTAAGATTTTTGAAATATGTAATCCTAAACAAGCCATAACAATTGTGTGAATGTAATTCTTTTGAAATTTTTGGCTTTAAAAATGTCATAGTATTTTTGTGGCTCTAAAATTATCTCATTAAGGGTAAGTTTAAGTTAAATTATTTTTAAATTTATAAATTTTTTTTTACTGTTTTTGAGCGAAAAAAGGAAAGAAATTACCATAAACTCAAACTCCATTAATTAACTAGTTTAGTTCTAACATGTCTACTCCGGTACGAATTCAATTATTTTCCTTGTGCCAAGTATGTAAATACATTTTTATGGGTTGATGACTCCTATTTTGAAATTGTTGAATTGTGTAAACGTGTTTATGCAGAAGCTCAAAATATTAAGAGGTCAAACTTTTATCCATTTATTTTTATCTTCACTTCAAAAGTTAACGTAAAAAAACAATGCGGCATAAAGCTTTGACGATACTGAGTTGCTTCTTTTCCTTTTTGTTTTCAAATAATTCGTTGGCTAACCACGCCTAGCCGACAGGCACTGATGACAAAACAAGGATAAAGTGACGTTACATTTGGATCTGAAGCTAATAATAACGTAGAAAATATGTGTTCATAAAAAAACCCAGATAAACGAAGAGAATTTTGGCTGTTAAAAGTAAAGGAAATATCGGTTGTTAAAAGCACTCGAATTGACTTAATACATTATTGCCATTAGGATAATAAATTATCGAATTTTTAACGACCAAATTTTCCTCGCTAAAGACTGTTTTCTTGTAGTGATACGTAACTCATGCTGTTTTTCTTTTCTTGGACGAATCTTAACTCGTGCTGTTGATTCTCCAATGTATATAGTAGCTATCAGACCCGTTGAATCAGATTCTCCCTCATTAAAAGAAAAAAAAGAATTGGCAAGGTCTGCAAAGAAATAATTGATCATATACGCAATAAAATACTGTTTCTTCTGTTTCGATTTAAATGCCATGTTTTGTTTATTGGGAATTAGTTTGATTAAACTTTAAAGTTAAATTGAATTAATTCAACTCATAATTTTAAAATTTAAATTTAAATCTTTAAAAATTATACGAAAAGTACTATAATTAAATTGTATTTTTTCTCATGTCACTATGATAAAAATATTATTTTAAAATACTAGTCAAACTTTACACAATTTGACTCTTGATATTCGAAATATATCATCTAAATTGAAACTCGAGAATAAGTAATAATGACGCATTTTAATTAAAAATCTATGAACCATTATTCCAGCCTCAGCTTTTCTTGAAACACTTGTTGTTTGTGCGGTTTTGAGGAAAAGAAACAAAACGAAAAGTGAAAAAGAAAACTGAAAAGAATGTTCCTCATCATATCATCAGCTCATTTTAATTTCACTTTTAGAAAAGGAGTATTAAAATAATTTTAGAGGATGGTGCATGCCAAGCTGTTAATGAACTGCTATTTGCAGATACGCATAGCATAAGAATTCAGCATAAGGTGTTGCAAAATTAGGAGGTTGGAAAAGTCTGAATACAAAGGAAATTAGAAAGAATTAAAACGTTAGAATAATATTGTATACGGGTAAAACCGAGGCCATTGCATGACTCGTCTTCCATTGAGTCAATCAGAACAGGAACATGACCGTATTGTATCGGAGTCAGAACAAAGAATCCCTTGTATTAGGGTCTCGGACAAGGCACCTGCCCTCGGGGATTTAGGGGCCATATCCTTGAGGGTCGATCTGAAGATTGAAGACTTCGGAGAACATTATCAAGTAACTGCGCACGACTAACAAAGGGTCGTGATGTTCGTGCCTAACCGGATATCACGACGCGAATCCCTGCTTGGTGATCGGCACACGGAAGATTTTTACCTTTTTTAGAATTGTACTTAAGGTAAAACTCCCCTACTATATAAAGGGGAAAATTATTATTCATAATAAAACATTGTAACACGTATATCAAGGCAATATACTCTTATTATCTCTTTTATTCAAAGTTTTTATTTTTGTTCATCAGTTCTTCATTAGTGTGAGCCCGAGATCGAAGGCATGCATTTCATTAAGACGTTACTGAGTTCGGCGGATCACTCTCTTTATTGGTTTGAGAATTTATTATGTCATTTATTTGTTTAATCTAACGCCATTTATCATTTGTATTAAATTAATATACATATCCGTAAAACCACATGTTAATTTAATTATTATCCGTTTTTAGGGTAAACAAGTACTCCCTCCGGTCCACAATAAGTGACAATTTTACATTTGGGCACACCCATTAAGGAAATACAAACTTCTAGAAAAAAAGATGTATTAATTAAATTAACCTTATTAATTGTTACTTTGACACATTGGAATGTGTAAATAAGGGCAAATATTTAAAAAAAAAAATTAATTCTTTCTTGATTATATAACGGACACTTATTTTGAATAAAATAAAAAGGTAAAATGGACACTTATTGTGGACCGGAGGAAGTATAACTTTAGAATATTAATCACCCAATTCATATCCTTAATTATTCAAAATTCATTTCACTGTCCAACTTACTTTAAAATGTCACACACATGTAAGTAAATGGAGCATATATTGTACAACTGAACTATATGTTAAGTTATTAAACATTGATTCATTGCTAAATTTGATTATTACTAATATACGATCAATAATATCAAACATGAATCATTTCATCTGGCCTATACTTGTCTCTAAACTCAAAATTTTGATAAACTAATCAAGTATGGCATTTGATAAATCGTATACTTGTAAGAACTTTACATTATATTTTGTACACATATAGTACAATATTGGCTGTAACATCAAAAGTCGATATGTTTGAGTGGTTAAGGAGAGAGACTTGAAATCTGTTGGGCTTCGCCCGCGCAGGTTCTCGAACCCTGCTGTCGACGCATTTTTTTTCTTTTACATGTATCTGAAAGCTTTTAACGTGATTAAATGAAAAGCCATTTTCAGGGAAGAATAATGACATGATTATCAGTCCCTTGGATTGAAGAGTTAAACTTTCATCATGTCAATTTGCTCTAATTAGAATAAGAGCATAAGCTCATATTTTCTGTTATCAACAGTGATAACCGACTTACTCTCTTTTATAGACTAAGTTGGTTATATTCCTTGATACACCTCTTGGTTTCTCTATTTATAGTTTAGTTTTACTAACTAATTAACAACTAACTTTTTGGTTTCACACTCCCCTCAAGCTGGAGGGTGAAAGACATTGAACACTCCCAACTTGGATATGAAGATTTTGTGTTGCTCAGCTCCCAGTCCTTTGGTCATCACATATGCGAGTTGTTCTTTAGTGGAAATGTACTGAGGTGTGATCAAACCATCCTTAATTTTTTCTCACAAGATGACAGTCAATCTATATATGCTTTGTTCTCTCATGATAAACTGGATTAGCTGCTATTTGCATAGCTGCTTTGCTGTCACAATGTAGTACTACTGGTTCCTTCACAGTTAAGCCCAACTCCTTCAGTAATCCTACCAACCACACCAATTCTGAAGTTACCGCTGCCATGCTTCTATATTCTGCCTCAGCAGAATTCTTGCTCACACTTGGCTGTTTTTTGGATTTCCATGAGATCAGTGAGTCTCCTAGTTTTATCACATATCCAGTTACAGACCTCCTTGTGTTTGGGCCAATTGCCCAATCTGCATCATAATAGGCTGCAACATCTTCCTGGTGAACCTTTATTGTACCTTACAACTCTTAGTGCAACATCTAAACGTGATTGCTTTGGATGCTGCCTGAATTGACTTAGAACTTGAACTGCAAAATATATGTCTGGTCTGGTAATAGTAGGGGGGTTCATTGGTCGATACAATACGACATTTAGACATTTCGGTATTCGATTTCTTAAATTGCTATACCATTACCGTACCTAATTAAATTCGGTATGATTCAATTTTTCTCCTTTCGATTTCGGTTTATTTGGTTTGGTAACTTCGGTTTATTCGGTTTGAATACTAACTAGTGCGTAGAGTCATAGACTGTAATATTATTAATTAAAGCACTCAAAAGTACAAAACTACAAATGTTTGTTGACAAAAGTTTTGTCCAAAACCGGCAAATATCAACTCAGAGAGAGAAAATGGTACATAAAGAAATAAATTTGATCATTAGAAATGTCTTGTTACTTGCTTAGAGTTAATTGATGAACTTATAAAATAAAAGAAAGTAAAATTTTAGATTTTTCGTATTTATTTTATAATTAATAGTATGTGTATTATGTAATATAATATATATTCCGGTACGGTATCAGTTTTTCAGTATTTTATTTTCAAACACCAAATACCATACCTATTACCAAATTATTTTTAAAACTTAAACCAAATACCATACCGAATATCAAAATATCGAATACCGAATACCAAAATTTTCGATTTCGGCGCGGTAATTTGGTATTTACCAAATTATGCCTATCCCTAGGTAATAGTGAGGCAAATGAGTTTCCCTATTATTTTCTAATAGCTTACAATGTCTTGCAACTCCTCATCTCCTTTAGTCCCTGCATGTTTATCATATTCAACAATTGTCAACTTGTGGTTTTGTTCCAATGGTGAGCTAGCTATTATGCCCCACTTAATCCAACTTCTGAAATTAGCTGAAGAGCATACTTCCTTTGATCAAGTATGACTCCTGTTGCTGACCCCATGAGCTCAATTCCAGGAAGTATTAAGTTCACCTAGATATTTCAACTTGAAATGCTTGTGTAGGGTTGATTTGCTTCTTCCACCAATGTGTTGTTGCTGCCAGTAATCAATAGATCATCTACATACACAAGGATAATCACTAGTTCTGCATTTGTCTTCTTTTTAAACAGAAAATGATCATAGGCACTTTGAGAATACCCTGCACCTATCAGTGCATCGGTCAATTTAATTCCACTATCTCGATGCCTGTTTGAGACCATAAATAGACTTAAGTAGTCTGCAAATCTTATACTCCCCCTGCCCATGGAATCCCTGAGGCAAGTCCATGTAAACCTCCTCATACAAATCACCTTGTAGAAAGGCATTGTTTACATCCATTTGAGATAGAACCCATCCTTTAGAGACTGCTAGGTTTATCACAGTTCTGACTGTTACCATCTTGGCAACAGGTGAAAACGTTTCATGATAATTTAACCCCTCCTGTTGTGTATATCTTTTTGTAACAAGCCTGGTTTTGAATCTATCTACTTCACCATCGGCTTTGTGTTTGATCTTGTATATCCACTTTGAGCCAATGGTTTGTTTTCCTGGAGGCAGATCCACTATTTCCCATGTCTTGTTTTCTTCAAGTGCCAAAATCTCTTGCGTCATTGCTTCTATCCACATGTCATCTTGGGAAGCTTCTTGAAAAGACTTTGGTTCTATCTGAGCTGAGAATAAACCCAGGTAGCATTGATAGTGTTCTGATAGGTGATCATAACTCACATAATTTGAAACTGGATAGAGACTAGTTCATTTTGGTTTGCATGAAGTCACATAATTTTTAAGCCATACTACTGGTTTTGTTGTTCTTGTGGACTTTCTGCTCCCTGTAGGCTGTTGCACAACTGATGGCATTTGTTCAAGTATAACCTCTCCATGTTCTTGTTGTTTTGGGGAATCTTGTTCACTGCTTTCACCTGATCCAAGTTCTTCTATGGCATTTATTGTCTCATCTAGTGGCATATCTGGTGCTACATAGGGGTTGGATTTGTCAGCTTAAGTGTTGTGGATTTGGTCATTTGTATTGTGAGAGACTATCACCAGATCATCATCTGCTTCAGCTGCTGAAGTAGGTTGATTCCTTGCAGTTGTTGAGCAATCACTATCAGGAATGAATAAATTTCAGGTTCACCGGGTAGTGCCTTGAAAGAAAAGATATCCTCCCTGAAACTCACATCCCTACTCACCAGAAATCTATTAGATTCTAGATCATACAATCTATATCTCTTCTGCACCTCTATATATCCAATGAACGCTGATTTCATTGCCCTGGCTGCAAATTTGTCTCCTCTTGGAAATGTACTGGAATAACAAAGACACCCAAATACTCTAAGACGATCTATTTTACGTGGTTTCTGATAAAGCTTTTCATATGGGGACTTTCCACTCAGCACTGTTGTGGGCAACTTATTGATTAGATAAATTGCAGTTTTAACACAATCTCCCAAAATCTATGTTTACCTCGAAAATAGTGGTAACAATTATATTTTATTTGTGGTTCTAAAAATATGTTATTTATTCCAATACTAGTAAATAGACAAGAAATATTAAGTGTAAATGAGAAGAAATGATGAACCCAACTAGTGTTGTCAAAGGAATAGAGACCTCGAGCTCGATATCCTCGGGGGTCTCGAGGCTGGTTAAGAGCAATAAAGTATGAAAAATAAATTAAGAGCAGTAAAGCTGAAGAACAATTGTTGAACACAGTAAACGAGAAAAGTAGAATAGAATGTTCTATTGTGGTCAATGATCTCCCTTTACAAATGATTGGGGCTCCCTTTATATAGGACGGGAAAACCCTAATATGGTACATTTCTAATTATGACAAAGAATTCTATTGGAAACAGCTGTATAACAACCTAGTATGGACTTGTACTAGCTCGTACAAATCTTGTCCCAAAATTTACGCCATGATCCATGTGCCATTGAGAGATTCCCGCTCTTTCTTGAGTATCATCGAAACTGTACTGCCTTCGAGGTAGGCCATGCCGGATCTTTGATTCATCCTTCGAGGCGTGTGTTCTTAAATCGGGCTTGATCTTTACTTCGAGTGGCCCGAACTCAAAGTCAGGGTATAATTCATACCTCGGAATAGGGCTCTCCGATTCCGACCGTATACAGATAGTCACCGCGTTTCTTAGAATGAAATGACAAGAAACGTTTTGAATTCCCAAAGTTCTTTATGATGGAATCATTCCTATGATGTAAGCGTTGAAATGACCGAAGCATCCCATCGGTTCTCTTCCCCAAAAGCATTGAGTGCACGTCAGAGCCGGTCGGCCATCAATATCAATGAACAATCACCGCCTTCCTCTATATATACTTGCTTTCTATTCTTATCAAGAACTTTTCCACCTTGCAACGCCTATTTTCCTCTATAAGTTTTCTTTTTACCACTAGCTCCTCCGCCATATTAACTTAAAACCTCGCCGGCTCAATCGTTTCTTTCTTCTTCTTCTAAAGAACCAATGGCAAAAACTTCCAAGTTCGTTCCTCAAAAAGAAGGATTCTCCACTTCTACTTCCTGTCCGGCCGGTAGTAAACCGCCGGCGCTTCACGAGATCGTACCGAGCGATTTTTACTTAAAGAAGGACTTTATAATCGAGAACCCTCCCGACATCCCCGGTCGTCGAGAGCATGCATCGAGATACATAAGATCAATTGAGGAAAGACACCTTGATGCTGTGAGGAGGGAGTGCAAATGGGGAGAGGGGGTCGTTCTGCAAATACCTTCCCGCGAAGAGGACATCACAACCTACGTAGAGGGGTTCCTGAATGTGTATACATACCCCTTTATGTTGGGTCCCCTCGACCTGCTCGTGCTTGAATTCTGCCAAAGATATCAAGTCACCCTAGGCCAAATTCATCCGTCCCTTTGGCGGATCGTGATAATGGTGAGGTTCTTCGTCGAGAAGTCCGGACTCGAGTTCACCCTCAGCCACCTCATCCGATTATATCGACCTCACCATTTTCGAGGTTTGATCAAACTCCAACGCCGAATGACCAAGTCCTTCTTTGCTAGTAACGACAAAGACAAGGATCGAGGTTGGATGAGCCGATTCATCCGGGTGAGGACCGTCGATGTTATTCCCAAGGAGTTCCTGCCATTCCCCGAGAAATGGAACGTCGAACGTGAGTGGAGTTCTTTGCTTTAGTTCTTTCTTTAATTTTTGCTAAACTTAGCACAATTATTCCTTTCCATTTTTCACGGCAGTCTCGTGGATGCCTAATGCGGTCCTCGGCCTCGAGGATTGGGTCCGCAAACTTGTTGTTCTTCATCATACGACAAACGTAAGTGGCGGGACTTGTCTAAGGGCAAGTTGGAAGTGAAACACCATGAATCGTGTTATAGTATTTCTTTCCTTATTAAGAATAACTTTCTTCATGTGACCTAATTCCTCTTTCGCAGGTATCAGTGAGTTCTCCGAGGTGAGGCTGCCCCCTCTCGGGGAGGAAGCATGATCTTTGGTTTCAAAGATAAAGAAGGACAACAAGAGAAAAAGGTCTTCGAAGAGCGAGGACACTTAAAGCAAAGCAGAGCCTGCTCGGGGGCGCAAGAAGAGCGTCGTAATCAAGGTGGATATTGACTCGATCCACCAGTATATGGATGATTAGGGTGACGAGGTGGAGGACTCGACTTTGATGGCTCGAACCAGAAAATATACCGAGGCTATCAAGCTTGCTGAGACCGGAGCCCTGAGTCATGAAGAAGGGACTTCGAGAGAAAGAGGGGGCGAAGGCCCTACTTCGCCTGATGTAGTGACTGTTTCCCAAACTTCTGGGAATACTCCAAAAGGAGCAAGCTTCGAAGCTCCTCTGCCTGAACATAGTGCCTCAGGTGATCTCCCTAAGACCATGCCAATGGGTCATTCCCTGTCGCTTCAGTCCAAATCCGAGGATGCTATTAGGGATGCTCGGAACCTGAAGATGCCCGAGTTAGGCGGAGTTACGAATAAAGACGACCTCTTCCAGGGTTGCTTGCCGGGGTTGATGAAGTCGAACTAGCGGATCCGAACTCAATTTTTGAGGAGGCACAACGCCTCTGCTCGATTGTAAGTTCCTTAAAGGTGTTGCAATTTTTTCAATGTCGTACTTTCTTCTCTTGTCTAATGTTGGTAGATTTCCCAGTGCACACGCAAGTGTACGTGGTCGACAAGTAATATAGGAATTGAAGTCCAGATATCGTACCCACAGGGACTTGTGATTTAACTATCAACTAAACTGACTCAAACAAACATTTACTAGAATTAATCTAAA